>OY728146.1:1527845132-1528048132 GCA_963277665.1 Viscum album
TCTTTTTAAAAATGTGTGTTTTTTATTAAAAACATGTTGTGATTTTAAAGATAAAAGTGGCATATTTGAAATGGGGGATGAGATTTAATTATATATTAATCACTCTTTAAATAAATTTCCCATCATTGTTTGTAATTAAGCACATGAAATTCTTAGGTAGTAAGTGAGTTATTTTGGGTATCAATTTACAATTTACAACATTCTAAAACATTATATCAGCACATCTCATTCCTTGGAAGATGGTGATGAGTCCCCTTTGACTTAGGCTCAAAGGGGCGTTTGTATATACTTTTCATTTCACAATGTTGGGTCCATGTAGCCTGGAACTATCATACCTATTTGGTACATGACCATGTTGCTTTCTTTTTTCTATTTCAAAGGTATATTTCATTGTTGTAAACTATTTTACATGCCTTGAGAATTTATATAAACTATTTTATATAAATTTGTTTATTTAATCCATTTTTTGAAAATTTCCATTTGTGTAAATCACCCTTTTATTAAAGTTAAATTCCATATAATGAAATGTATTTCCATCTTTTAAATTGTAAATCATGATTTTTTTAACTATGATTTTGTAAATTTCAAACCTATTTATTTGAAAATTGAAAGAACATTCTCAGTTAATTTGATATTGACATCTTATTATGGAATCTTTAGTGAAATCCTACAGGGATTTGGCTCACACCCTACTTGTGCCTTTGGGTGTTTGTAGATTATCTCCTTTCATGTTCGAGTAAGGGAAAGGGATCTCTTGGAGGTGGATCTAATTGTTAATCCTTGGACTTGGTGAGTTGTGTCCCTTGGGGATTGGGATATTTTCACTGTTTTGGTACTTTGGTTGTAGTACTTTGAGATTTATTTTCTTATTTACTTCTGGTACATTACTCCAAGTGGAGTTCCTTTGGTTATGCATACTTTATTATTTTCTTTTACTTCTGTAATTCTTGTAGAAAAACCATTCCCACTTTTAGTTTGTGTGATGTCAGGTGCTAGTTGTCAACCCATGGGGGTCGGGAATTCCCTTTGGGATGTGTCTGGAATGACTCAGTTATTGGGTTACTAGGGTACCCAGGTTGGTTCATGACACCACTCATCTCTAAATAAATTTACTTCTTCTTTTGAGTATGAAGGTTGTCGGAAATCTCTATAGTATTGAGAAAATATATATACACAAATGATTAAGAAATATTTTTAATGGAATTTTAATTGCCTTCTAAAATTACTTGTTCATAGATGTTGGTATTTTCATTGTTTATGATATATCTCACAAATTTTCAAACATAATATCCAAAATAATTGTCATTGTATTGTTTTAGATACTATAAAAACATTCACCAAAATAAGTAAATTATTTTGAAACATGTTTTGATAGTTAAATATTTCTATATATACCTTAATTTTTTTCCATTTGTAGTGATTCACAAGATTTTTATGTTCAGACACCGACTCCATGTCATGATTTATCCTATATTTAGCGACTACCCTATCATAAAAAGATTCTTGTTAAAACACAGACTGAAATATATAATTCAAAGTTTATCTATAAAAATCCAATTTCGGTGTATTACAAATTCACAATACACATCATGTATGGTTAGTTTTTTGTGTATCCATGCATTGGATCCAAAAAATAAATATTTTGGGTATTCAGATTGACTGTGATCAGCATCTAGTACTGCCTAAAAAAACAAATAAGTAATTCAAAAAATAAAAATATATTTTATGTGATTATATTGTAGAGTTCTACTTCTTTATTGTAAGAAGAGTCTATCATCTGTTGTTTTTTTTCTCAAATACTTTGAGTAAATCATATTTTTTCTTCTTAATTCCATTCTTATACAAAGTAATTTTTCCTGTAGAAATTATATAGGTATTAATGAATTCAAATCATGTTTCGTATGGTTTTCCCTTTATATAGTAGTAATATAAACTCCTGTAAAAAATATGAATAGTCATTAACTTTAATAAACATATTAAATCACTATTTGGATAGATGTATTATGAAAATGTACCTTATATATATATTCACAAATGAGACTCTCATCTATTCATTCTTAAGAATCTCATTTATACTCTCGAGACCAACTATGTCTGTTATGAAAGTTCTATATATTTATTTTTAATATAGAATGTAAGATATATTTTCATCTTTAAATGTAGTCTCATCATGAAGTTGTAATGATTACAAATTTTTCTTTGGGACTAGCGGGAAGAATGTACTCTCGAAAGGTCATTTTGATTTCTTGGTTGATTCACTATATTGTCTTGATCCAAACTTTCATTTCTCCATCGCTTTATCCACCTATAATATCATACCTCACTTTATACCTTTTTTCATCAATTGCTATAGATTTTTCATATGAATTTTTTTAAAATACATACCTCATGTGTCTTTATAAGATTATATGGCCATGATATTAAAGTTCCAATAGCGTCATTGACCATTGTAATACCTGGATTTTCAAGTGGAACAGGCAACTCAATAGTCATGTCACGACCCATCCCAAAGGGGCCCATGTCGTGACTACCCCAAGCTCTCCTCTAATTTCTCAGGGGCTAGTAACTAGAAATGAGTAGGAATATCCCAAAAATGAGAGGAATTTTTCTAAGTACTTGTACACACACACACATCTCCAAGCCCAAAAATGATGAAATGTAAAACACTAAGTAAATAAGCATGGATACCACTAAGATACCAATAACAAAGTACGATAGTAGAAAACTTGAAAGTAAACATGGATAGAATACAAGCCCACCCAAAAAGGATTCTAGAAAAGTGAATGCACAAGTTCCTGAAACTCACCTGTAGAAAACCCTACCTAAAGGGTAAGGTACTCAATAGTTGTCTGAAGTCGTAAGAGCACACCTCAACTGTTTTGTCTTTGTAAGAACCACCAGGTCCTGGTCCACCTAGGTCTCTCTCAAAGCATCAATTTTCTGCACAATACATGACATGTGCGGGCAAAGTTCGTGTAGGGATGAGTAAAACAATACTCAATAGGACACCCTGAAACCATAAAGGAATACCAATAAGGAATGAATAAAGTATACCATGAAGAAATATACGAATTATACCACAAATAAATACACAAAGTATACCACAAAAAAATACACGAAGTATATCACAAAGAAATATATGAACTATACCAAAAATAAGATACATAGTCAGCTCACATAAGTATAGGTCTATAGTATGCAAAACAGGATTATCAGACGTAATCCAAAAAACACCCAATATCGATAAGACACATAGTCTCGATGAGACACGTAGTCTCGGTAAGACACTCAGTCCCAATGAGACACTCAGTCCTGATGAGACACTCATTCCTGATGATACACATAGTCTCGATAAGACACATAGTCTCGGTAAGTCACGGAGTCTCAAAAATCCATACAGTCTCAAGGTCACAGCCAGCCACAGGATTCTGCTCACAGTATGCTCGTTTCGGGAGAACTCACTCCTCAAGACATTAGGTTGTATTCATACTTCCACAAAAACTCACTTAGAGTGTTTAAAAAGTACCATCTCATCACAAGGGTCCCAATGCTACAAATGGCTTGTCAAACGGACACACGGTTTGAAATGTATGGTTGTTTTCGTTAAAAGGTCTGACCTGGGTCTGGTTTGGTTCCGTTCGCTAGGCCTACTGGACCGTGGTCCAGCTCCCTTCGTCCATCCCGCACTATGGGCCGGCTTGTTCCACTACTACAAAAACGGGCAAGGGAAGCGCCACCCTTTATCAGCGCTAAAAAAAATCACTGATAAAGGGGTCTCTTTATCAGTGCTAAAAAAAGTGCTGATAAAGGGGAACTTTTAACAACACCAAAAAAGCACTGTTAAAAGTGACCATTTATCAGTGCTTTTTTTAGCACTGATAAAGGCCCCCCCTTTATCAGTGCTTTTCTTTAGTGCTGATAAAGGGGACCCCTTTATCAGGGCTTTTTTTAGTAGCGCTGATAAAGGGGGGCTTTATCAGCACTGATAAAATTTATATTTAAAAAAAATCATGAAAAATAATATATTATTATATAAGTATATTTATATTGATATAAATATAATATATATTTTTTAAATATGTTTTAGATAAGTATAAATAGACTATTGCATTTAATATATAAAAAATTTAGTGAAAATGGCTTTAAAATATTTTAAAAAATATTATTAATTAAAAATTTCCTAATTATCATCGATTAATAATAATTGAATAACAATCTAAAGACACAAAAAATCAAAAAAATGAATAAAAGATCTAAAATAAGTTGAAAATATAACTCAAACTTCAAACAACCATAACTTTTGATCCGGGTGTCCGTTTAGGCTCTACAGCATATCAAATCGAATCTTGCGATGAGATCTATGCTCTAGTGACCCAAGGGAACCTTTGTTAACATTTTTAAAGGCCCAAAAAGGCCCATAAGGCCTATAAAACTGAGTTGTTAATTGGGATACCCCGATTTTTTAACATTCAAACAGGTATAGCTTTTGATCTGGATGTCCTCTAGGCCTGTATCGCATATCATATCAAATATTGTTTCATTTTCTTCTATTTGACTGGTTGTGGAGTTGAAATGAACTTATGGATTAGAATTTATGATCATTTTAACATTCTATGGCTTTTCAAATACACATATATATATATTTATTCGTAAATATATATATATATATATATCTATGTGTGTGTGTGTCTGTGTGTGTGTGTGTTGTATATATGTATGTATGTATTTATTTATTTACTTATTTATAAACACACAAAAAAACATATTTTATAAATGTATTTAAAACTAATATTCTAAATATATATTAATATACAAATAAATATATGGATATAAAATTATATCCATATATATATATAAATTAATATACAAATAAATATATATACTAATATATGAATAAATATATACATATTAATATAACTAAATTTATTTATATTAATATGAATCTATATTAATATACGAATAAATATAACTATATATATATATATATAAATATAAATATATATTAATATACGAATAAATATATATATATATTAATAAATGAATAAATATATATATATATTAATATAACTAAATATATTTTTATTAATATGAATCTATATTAATATAAAAATAAATATAACTATATATATAGAGAGAGAGATCATTAAATAGAGAAAAAATGAAATGGCTTAGTGGTAAAGGTGCAGGCCTGCAAAGGAGGAGGTCTTGGGTTCAAGTTCGGGTGGAAGCAAGGAGGTGCACGCGGGCATGTTGGGCGATGCGCGGGCAAGGGCAGCACGTGGAAGAGTGGGAGAGGGTCTGCCTAGCACTGATAAAGGGGGGGTCAAGCGTTATTAAAAGCTCCCCCCCCCACATTATATATTCTTTTTTATTTTTTTATTTTATTTTAACTTTTATCGGCGCTTTTTTTAGCGCTAATAAAGGTCACCTTTTATCAGCATTTTTTTAGCGCTGATAAAAGGGCCCCCCTATCTTCACCTCGATTAACAATGCTTTTTTAGCACTGTTAATGTAATTTTATAGTGCTGATAAAGGCCATACTTATAGTGGTGTGTGCCAGACACGGCCCTCCCTAGCCGCGTCCACACGGTCTGCCCTGACCGCGTGCCGCCCAGGCCCACTCGGTCTGCCCCGACCGTGTGCCTCCCTCCTAGTCCCTGCATCGCCCTATGTCCCATGTGGTCTCATCATCACCGTTAGCCACCCTATTTCCCATTGTTTCTGTCACCTCATTGTCTTCTTCTGCACTCGCATGCGACCACTGTCGTGTGCCACTGTTGGTGTTGGTCGCCGGTGTTGGTCGTCGGTTCCGGTACTATGGTGGTCCCTTCTGTGGACCACTGAGGCTCTTCTGATGCCTAGAAAATTATACGGTTACAGATTTGGCCTTGTTGGGTCCCAATATACATTGTTGCAACCTCCGTGGTCGATTTTCCTATAATTTGGGGGTTCGATTTCATTTGAAGCCTCCCGGCAAGTTGAACCGCCACCACGAGGGTCCAACAGCGAAGAACACCAAGAACGGGGAAAGATAAAGGCACCAAGAATATCTGAGAAACAAACCTCGACCTTTGTTCATGTCGGCCTCGATTCATTATCATTAGTGGTATGAATGAAGAGGGTAATGAAACCCTCATTAAGAATTCACAATATTAACCATCCCGCAAGAATAATCGAACCACAAATCAACCTATTCATTGATAAGTCTGCATTCATCATTGATTATAATAATGGGAAATAAATCATAAAGAGATCAAATGCCCTACCTGTATTTGGACTGCTCACTAATTAAGATTGATTGTTGTGTCGTCATCATTAGAAAGATCCTTTGAATCCAAGGTGCATCACTGATCGTCGATCCATGTTTCGATCTCTGATCCATCTTTCCCATTGAGAGAACTTCCTTATCATTATCTCAGGGTAATTCCAAGGTTATGGTGATGAACCTGGATTCCTGAAAACCTATAATAAAAATAAAATGAGTCACTCCACCGAAATAAAATATTTTTATTAAATATTTTATTACTGATACATCTAAAAACTAACTTTCACATCCAACCCACATCGGTCAATGTTAGGCCCCACCTAAGGTAAATTCACTACTCTTAATTCAATGGTGACCTCATATTTATGATTTGGGAACTCGTTTAGAATTTATTCCACTTTTTTAGGAAAAATGTGTGCATGTGCTAATATTCTTCCAGCAATTATTTCGGGCACACCAGGCCTCAGAATCACACGCTATCTAAGCACCTAGTCCTGTAATAATTCCATATAATATATAAAGATAATGCATGGAAATTATGAGGTGTTACATTCTCCCCACCTTAGGATTTTACGTCCCCTAAAGCCAAAACAAAAGGCTATACAAACAAGTGATGGTACTGAGCATGAATCTGAGCCTCCCACTCTCATGTTCTCTTCTACAGATCCCCATGATTCCACCGAACATGAACTAGATGAATCGACCACCCATGAAGGACCATATCCTATTGATCCTCAATCTCTACTGGGTACTCTGCAAAAGTCTCCCCATCGTCAATGTCCATCTCACCCCAATCAATAACGTGTGATGGATCATGCATGTATCTACTCTGTTGTGAAACATGGAAGACGTCATGCACCTGCTCTAATAGAAGAGGTATAGCTAAGAAATATTTCACCTCTCTAACTCTGCATAGTATTTTGAAAGGTTCGATGAACCTCAGAGATAACTTTCTGCCTCTGTTAAATCTTTATATCCCGCATTGAGGAGGGACCTGAAGGAACACATGGTCTCCCTACTCAAACTCCAAAGGTTTTCGTTTCCGATCAAAATAATACATCTAATGGATCTGTGCAGTCTCCATACACTCTTGGATGACCTACACCTTCTCTATAATCTCTTTCACCAACTCTGGGTTCGTGAGTGCTGACTCTCCTGGGTTCGTCTAGTAAAGTGGTGACCTGCATGGTCACCCATACAAGGCCTAAAATGGTGTCATACCAATGGTAGAGTGGTAGCTGTTGTTTTACACAAACTCCACCAGTGGTAGGTGATCTTCCCAACTACAGCCAAAATCTAGGATTCAAGCACGTAGCATGTCCTCTAGAACCTGTATGGTCCACTCAGTTTGGTTGTCCGTCTGTGGGTGAAAAATAGTTGAGTCCTAAACGCCTCATGTAATCCATTCCACAATTGGGATGTAAATAAAGCATCACAATATGATATTATAGTCGATGGAACTTCATGGATTCAAGCTATCTCACACATGTAGAGGCTTCCCAAGCTCTCTACTGAACTCTTCTCCCAAATCAATAGAAAGTGGGATAACTTGGTGAGTCAGTCAATGATCATCCAAATGGTATCATGCCCCCTAGACATATGCGGTAATCCTGTCATGAAGTCTATTAATATCCCATCCCACTTACACTCTGGAACCTCAAGGGGTTGAGTCAAACCCATTAGAACCTGGTGCTCAGCCTTCAACTACTGATAAGTGAGGCATCAAGAGATGAACTTTGCAACTACCTTCTTCATCCCCGGCCACCAAAATTGATGTCGGAGGTCCTAGTAAATCTTCTCCACATTTAAATGTACCTCCAAAGGGGGTGTATGGAACTCCCTTAAGACCTCCTACCATAACACCACTGGTACCATTGTGTGCCCTCTGAAAATAATGATGTACTCCCCACCTTTTGAATATCCATCATGGGCATGCCCTATGGAAAAATTAGCACATAAAGTCTCACAGTCGGTATCTTCAAGTTATGCCTCCCTAAATCACTGTAAGAGTGGAGGGGTGACAACCATCGACTAGAGGTAAGCTATTCCATCTCCATCCACAAATGATATCTACAATATAGATAACTTCTCTGATGCCTTGTTCAGCAATTGTGAACTCGATCTCCTGTTGAGAGAATATACCACCACATTCTCCTTCCCAGGAGTATAGAAAATCTAAAAGTCATAGTCCTGGAGGAACTCTAGTCATTGCCTTTGTCTCAAGTTCAGATACTTCTGAGAGAAGATATACTTGATACTCTTATGGTCAGAGTAAATGATAAATCGCTCTCCCATCAGGTAGTGTCGCACGTATTCAATGCACAGACTACCACTGCTTACTCAAGATCATGGGTTGTGTAGTTTTTCTCGCGTGGTATCAACTACTGAAAACTCTCATGGCACTTCTCTATCCACACAAAATACTGCCCCTTTTTTACCAAATCTTTCAAGGGTGTTGCTACTCTATAAAATTAGTGTACAAACCTCTGATAGTACCCATCCAGACCAAGGAAACTCCACACCTTGGTAGCACTCTTGGGTGGCTCCCAAGCAATCACCACCTCAATATTAGCTGGATCCACTACAACTCTAACCTTTCAAATGACATTTCTTAGAAAATGGGGCTCTTGTATCCAAAATTTACACTTATAGATCTTCCTGTAAAGTTGGTGCTCTTAGATTGTGTCTAGAACCATCCTAAAATGTATCGTGTGCTCCTCCTCAGACATTGAGTGCACTAGGATGTCATAAATAAAGACCACCATGAACCGGTCTAAGTAAGGCTATAAGATCCTATTCATGAGTCCCATGAACACTAATGGAGAGTTCGTCACACCAAAATACATCACCAAGTACTCATAATGGTTGTACCAACACCTGAAATCCATCTTTGATATATCCTCATCTCAAACTTGAAGATGGTGATAGTCAGATATGGGGTCTATCTTTGAGAACCATCACACCCCTTTCAACTGATTGAAGAGGTCATCAATCCTTAACAGTGGATACTTGTTCTTCACAATCACCTAGTTCAGGCATCGGAATTCCACACATATCCTCAATATTCCATATTCCTTCTTAGAAAACAAAACTAGGGTTGTCCATGGTGAAACATTGGGTCTCACGAAGCCCTTCCTCTTCAAGTACTCCAACTGTACTCTCAGCTCATGAAGCTCTATAGGATCCATATGATATGCAGGTGTAGATATCAATTCTATCCCGAGGTATAGATTAATGCAGAAGTCTACCTCCCTATGAGGAGGTAATCTTGGAACATACTCAGGAAATATTTCTATGTATTATTCCACCACAGGAAACTAGGGACTCGTATCATCCACTACATCGAGGGTCGGTCTAGACAACTGATGTGTGATCAGTTTCACCCTCATATGTGTGAGTCCATATTGGTTTGTATGCACTTATTTTCACCAAAAAAGGAAAACTTGGTCCCATCATTGTGGACACATCACACTCTATGCCTAAAACAGTCAATCTGATCATGGATTGTGGATAACCAATCTATATCGAGAATGATGTCATAAGGACCCGACGCCACTACCAGGAGATACCAACCAAAAATATCACCTTTAAGAGTAAGTTAACACTATTGGAACTAGTGTGTGATCATTTAATCCCCTCCCATAGGAGTCTCTAAATGTAAGGGTCGAGTTAACAGTTCCACCATAATCTCTGAGTCTCGAACACGGGTCGTGGAAAGAAAATAATGATTGGAACTTATGTCTATCAAAACTATAGGTAAGGTGTAAAATACGCAGATCATACCTATAATTATCCCTAGAGACTCATGGTCATATGCCTCCATTGCCTGAAGTTGGCCTCTTCCCTGTCCACCAACTCCCTGAGCCTGTCATGGACCACTGGGGGGTGGTGGTGGTAATACATCGAACCTCCAGCCACCTCCTGCTGCGATGCCTACTCCTCTTCCACATCTTTCACCCTTCATACCACCCTGTTCCTACCTCCATCTCTTCCTTGCTGGTCCCTCAGTCATCTCCTAATCATTCGTACAACGGTTCGGGAAATCTCAAGCCAGATGTCCCTGACCGCTGCATGAGTAACACAACTTGTCCTTCCGCTAACTCGCTCTGCCCTGGGATCCTTGCACCATTGATCCTATGTCCTAGGGTTTTCCCTTAGAGTGTTTGACCTTCTTGGGTTCCTGTGACTATTTTCGGATATCTACTACTAAAAACTCATCTACCCGATGCCTAGTGGTAGCTCCCACTGCTAGTTTCTTCTCTACTAGAAAGCTATCCACTAGTAGAGTTTTCTCCAATACCCCATCATATGTAGGAATGATAAGAGATATCATGTATGGCCTGATATCCCATCGTAATCCCTGCTTGAATGTTCAATCCCTGAACAATGGGTCTCATACCATATCCATGGAGTATCATGAAAGATCAGTAAATATCACCGAGTACTCCACCACAGTATGACTGCCCTGATGCAGATATAGAAGATTCTATATATTCACTAAGCATAATGTTGCTAAAAAAACTCCTCTCCAAAAATATGCTTGAAGTCTGGACAAGAGAGATCCATCTCATCATGTTTCTGGGTCACTAAGATCCACTATCACCTCGTTGATCCCTAAAGAAGACTCGCATCTTGGACTGTCGTCTGGTTAAAATGCATCCTTATAAGGTGAAAGACACATGTAACTGCCTCCAAAAAATCATTAGCTACCTGGGGGTCTATCTCACCATAAAATCTAAGAGGTTTATACATCTGTAACTCATTAACTGCACTTAGACTACGTGCATCCTCAACCGGTAGCGCTGGAAATAACTGCTGCTCAAAAGGTGGTGGTATCGCTGGTACACCACCCGGAGGTGCTATCTCTAGTACAGGCCCCTGTAATGATACCTCATCACTAGGAATACCATCCTCATGATCACTCAATGGAATCTTGGATGGATGTCTGCATAGATGTGTCCTAAAATAGAACAAGATATACTATGTTCAATAGAGTATACCTAGTGAGCTGACTCAAGAAGGGCATGAAAATACATCCAAATCCTATATGATGCATGTGCCATTATTTTCCCTAAAACCATTATTTTCATGTGTCGAGTTGAAAAACTAGAATTCAGGGTCTTGGTGTATGGATACATCATATGCCGCACCAATACTAGATTCTCTAGCCTGAAATCCAAACTCAAAACACTTAACACTATTGTCCCAAACCAATCTCATAGACTCTTGGTTCTTTAGGTAGAACCAACCAGCTCTGATACCACTCTATCACGACCCATCCTAGAGGGTCCCATGTCGTGAATACTCCAAGACTACCTCCAATAGGCCAGGGGATGGTGACTAGCACCAAGTAGGCATATCCCACAAATGGGAGGCATTTTCCTAAGTACCTATATACACGCACACATCTCCAAGCCCAAAAATTCTAAAATGAAAAACACTAAGTAAACAATAATTTATACCACTAAGATACCAAAAAAAGAGTACGATAGTAGAAAATTGTAAAGTAAATAGGGAAATAATACAATCCCACCCAAAAAGGAGTCTAGAAAAGTGAATGCACAAGTTCCTAAAACTCATCCGCGAAAAACCCTACCTAAAGGGTAAGGTACTAGACAACTGTCTAAAGCCATTGGATCACACATCGACTGTCTGGTCTCTCTAAGAACCACCTATTCATGGTCCACATAGGACTCTATCAAAGCATTGATTGTCTACACAAGACATGAAACATGTGGGAAAATCCTGTGGAGGGGTGAGTAAAACAATACTCAGTAGGACACCCTGGAACCACAAAGAAATACCACTAAGAAATACATAAAGTATACCACAAAGAAATAAATGAAGTATACCATAAAGAAATACATGAAGTATACCAAAAATAAATACATGAAGTATATCACAAATAAATACATGAAGTATACCAAAAACAAGATACATAGTCAGATCGCATAGGTATAGGTCTATAGTACGCAAAACAGGATTATCAGACGTAATCCAAAAAACACCCAGTATCGATAAGACATGTAGTCTTGATGAGACACGTAGTCCTAGTAAGACACTCAGTCCTGATGAGACACTAAATTCTGATGATACACTTAGTCCTGATTAGACACATAGTCTCAATAAGACATGTAGTCTCAGTAAGTCACAGAGTCTCAGAAAGCCACATAGTCTCAAGGTCACATCCAGGCTTAGGATTCCACTCATAGTATGCTCGATCTAGGATAAATCACTCCTCAATACATTAGGTTGTATAAAAACTTCCAAAAAAACTCACTTAGATTATCTCAAAAGGTTTTTCTTGTCACAAGGTCCCCAATGCTGCAAACGACTTGTCAAACAGACACACAGTTTGAAAGTTATGGCTACTTTTGTAAAAAGGTCTAACCCAGGTCCAGCTTGGGTCTGATCCGACCTGCCTAACCTAGCCTGATCTAGACTAGCCCAAATTGGCCCAGCCTACTAGGCCAGTGGGTCCATCCCACTAGTCCACTTGGAGCGGCCTGACTCTCTTGTTCTAGCCCACCCCGGCCATGTCCCACCTGGTCCACATGGTCCACCCCGACCATGTGCCTCCCTAGTCCACATAGTCCACCCTGACCATGTGCCTCCCCCTAGTCCCCACATCACCCCACATCCCACATGGTTCCACCTTCTCCACCAGTCACCCCACCTCCTTCCACCGCCAGTGCCGGTCACCGGTATCGCTGCTCTGATGGTCCCTTCCGCAAACCATCGGGGCTCCTTCGATGCCAAAAAAAATTACGCAGTCGCATATATGGCCTCTTCGGGTCCCTATCTACACTACTTCAGCCTATGTGATCAATTTTCCTCTGATCTAGGGGTCTGATCACATTCGAAGACTCCCGGAAATTTGAGCCATGACCACAAGGTTCCAACGGCGAAGAACGCCAATAACGGGGGAAGAGAAAGGCACCAAGAATATCTGAGGAATGAAACTCGGTCTTTGTTCATGTCGGCCTCGATTTGTTCTCATTAGAGGGATGAATGAAGAGGATAATGAAACTCCCATTAACAATTCCCAATACTAACCATACCATAAGAATGATTGAACCGTGGATCAACCTGTTCTTTGTTTGGTTAGTGTTCATCATTGATTCTAATAACAAGGAGGAAATCACAAAGAGATCAAATGCCCTACCTAGATTTGGACCACTCGCTGATGAAGATCGATCATCATGTTGTAATCATTCATGAGATCCTTTGAATCGGATGCACGTCGCTGATCGTCAATCCACGTTCTGATCTCCGATCCATCGTTTTCGTTGAGAGAATTTCCTTCTCCTTGTCTTGGGGGAATTCTAGGGTTACACTGATGACACCGAATTCCTAAAAAACTCTAATAAAAATAAAATGAGGCACTGTGTCAAAATAAAATGTTTTTATTAAATGTTTTATTACTGATATGTCCAAAAACTAACTTTCATGGATGACCAACGCCGGTCAATGTTAAGCACCACTTAAGGTAAAGTCACTTCTCTGAATGCAATGGTACCCTTGGATTTATGATCTAGGAACTCATTTAGAAGTTATTTCACTTTTTCAGGAAAACTATATGTGCGTGCTATTTAATATTTTCAATATTCTTAAATCAATTGTTCTGTGAAAATCAGGCCTCAGAATCACACGTCGTCTCAACGCCTAGTCCCATAATAATTCCATATAATATATAAAGATAATACATGGGAATTACGAGATGTTACAAGTTGGTTCATGAGATACCTCAGTCCCTACTCTCATTTGATATTTTGGGAGTTATTTTAGGTGTAGCTTATCTTCTAGGATATTATACACCATACCCCTCACAATAAGGTATTGTGTGGGTGTTGATCAATAGAAATCATATACAATACACTGCAGAATTTCAGTAATATAAAGTTATCAGAAGTTATTTGATTCACATTTAGGATAAAGAGAAATGAAAAAAATTATTACCTTGGGTAAGGTATTTGTTTGAGGTGAATGACTAGAATCAAAGTTATCGAGGTCATTTGGTTTATGTAGGGATATTTGTTCCACCATTGGTTCACTTTGATCATTTCTCATGCATTCGTCTGGAAATCCAAACTAGATAATAATATCTTACAAAGCATCTATTTGTGCCTGAAATCCTTTCACCATATTATATATATCTTCATGTGGTTTTATCTTCTCGAAATATGTTTGAGGAAACACTCCAAAACCTAATCCTCCAATGTGGCCATATTTTTCTTCCCACTTCAAATCTACTGAAAGTAGTTTTTCTTCTGGTACGGTCACTGTTGATTCTTGTGTCTAAACCATATAAAAAAAATATAAACATAAATAGATATTTTTATGTAATATTTTTATGTACTATTATTATAAAGAATAACAAATTACTATTATGTCATACTTGCACTTGTTTCTCATGCCACTTTTGTGTTTTCATCAACTATTTTACCCCCTATTTACATGATCCTCCTTCCATAACACATGACATGAGATGGAAGTGGATTCATATTTTGATTCACCAATCTATATGTAAAAAAAGGAACATATGTGGTTTCATATCACATAAAACATTTATTGTTGATTTAAAATACATACCAATTTCTTCTCTAGTGAAGCATACCTCATCCTTTCTTTGTGATAGGGGTACGTTGGTTTTGATACATGTTCTTTATTTTCAGTACTCATTTTTTGTTTCATAAATTAATTTTTTTGAATCAAATTAGATAAAATAAATAATGTAAAATAATATATTATCGAAAGTAATTCACCTAAAATGATTTCTCATTTTGTTTACTGATGAAAGAATTCCATGTTTCCTATCTTATAATATGTGCATAACTAACTATTGGGTGGGGCTTTACTTTCCCCTCAGCATCCCTAAGATATAGCTTCGTAAGAAGAGTTTGAAAACCTCTATGGCCTTTTTTGACATCCATTAAGACAAATTTCTTATGGAAATATTCTAAAATAAATTAAATATACAAAGAATAATTAAAATTAAATCAATATTTCATTATATAATTTTTTTGGTAAAATAGTGAAAGTATATTGTAACATTAACTTTATATCTTTCCAAAAGGTTTCCTTAATTACTGGCTGGATGTGGTGCCATGAATTAATATCAATCAGAACATTCATCCTCGTTGTGACCCCAACATAACTAATGAACATTGAATTTTTGGGGTCAATAGGTTTGTCGTGTTGATTCCAACCAATCTCAAATTTTATACCTTTACTTATTTCCTTGATAATTTTATTCAATACTGTAATGCTACGTCGGTCTTGTTTTTTTTCATCAACATGTTATTGATCCTATAATAATTTTGTAGTTTCAGTATAAATAATATGTTATTTCTCAATATTGGTAACATGATCATATATAGAAGACATTGTCTTCATGAGTAGTCAAACATTTAATTTTTCTTTAATAACAACAATTTAGACATGGACAAAGAATTTGAGAAGGGTCGTATGCATTCTCTATTGTAAACTTGATGAACTCTTTAACTCGTTCTTCATACTCTTTTATCAAAAGATTAGCGTGCATCCATTTTCAAGAAAATGGGTAATTTAATTTAAGAAAATAATTACTCCACTATAATAGGTGTTATCCTATGAATTCGTATAAAGGTGAAAGTTATATACAACTTTCATCCTCATCAGCTTCATCTCCCAAATAGTTGTTATTGCATTTTTTGGCTTTAGACTTGTCCTCTATATCTTCTGGACATGAACCTATATTGCTTGAACTACTCCAAGAAGTAGTCATCCCATACTGGATATCGGTGATCATTTTGGATAACTACTACTTAGAATAGTTCAATAAACATAGAAGAGATGGGGGATGAGTCTCAAGGAACAAAATGTAATAATAACTATTTAGGAGATTAAGCTTATGAGGATGACAGTTGTATCCTTAAAACTTTTTAAATTACCACATATTAATTTAAAATTTAAAATCTCATATCAAAATGATAAAAGTTCCCTAATACTGCCATGAGAACATTAACTCATCCCCACTGATCTACATCGACTCTGATCTATGTTTCTAGTCCTTTTCCCTCACTTGTATATTAAATATATGATCTATATGTACACTGAGGTTCATGTTTAGGGTGTGAGTATAAAAATAAACAAGTAAATAATAATAGGGCCCTTAAAATATATAGCAATGGATATATTTGAGTATATTTTCAAAGTAGTAACACTCAAAATACACATGTATGTCAAGTCATTGTGTACTAACCATGCCACCATGATAATTAAATGTACTTACATCATTTCATACCAGTGAATTATATTAATCATACCATAAGTTTATAACATGGTTATTCCCTAAATTAAAATCATTTCACTAATAATAGGTTAACATTTTAATAATGGTACAAAAATCTATTTATCACCCTATGGAAATAACCATATCACAGGTACCATGAGATTTCACCTCAAACCCCTAGCATTCAAGACTATCCCTCAGGGATAACCATCACATGTACTTATTACAACCAAATCATGAAATGGGTATAACATATCCATTTTTTAGAAATTTCATTTGAAATATAGGTAATTCTTGAAATAATTGATTTTCTTAGTAAAGAACCACACAATGGGTTCCACAATACATTAGTTAAACCTAAATTTTAAAAAACATAAAGAAGAAAAAATAACAACATAAATTTCACATCACACTCACTCTATCCCTCGATGAATCAATAACATTTCTATACAGTACTGGAAAAGGGACATATTCCAATGGATCTATGCCCATGGTTTAGAAGAATTGTGGGTATATAGGTTCTTGTCCAAGCCTATACCAATAGTTTTTAAAAAATTGTTGGTATATGTTGGTCTATACCAATAGTTTTTTGAAACCATTTGTATATAATTCTAAATATTTTAAGCCCACTTGGGTTGATCCTCCCCTTCTCCTCATTCAAACCCTACCTCTTTCCATGCATCTGTGCATCCATCCTCCCCTCAGGTGACTTCGGTTGGCCTCCTCCCTTCCCTTCGGTGATTTCAGCCACCCCACTACCCTACTCACGCAATTTTGGCATACCCACCCATATAAAGTGTTCTTTATCTAGCAATTTTTTGTTGCGATCTTTGAGAGGTAACATTTTATTCCCTCCTCTTATTTCTTCTCTATAGTTTTTTAATATTTTTCAAGTGTTTTATTGAATGCGACATGGTTTCAATGTTTGATGTTGGTGTTTCAATTTCATTTGGTTTTATTCAAGAGTTACAATGTTACAAGTGTTTTCTAAATTCATATTTGGCCTAAATATTCATGGTGTGGACTATATATAGGGTCAATTTTCTATAACATTCATTTATTTTGATTTTTTCTCATGTGGAAAATGGGTGGAATTTTCTGATTGAAATGGTATGTTGATGGTAAATGGTTTTTTATAAACTTTATATGTTTGATAAAATTATATGCTTTGATTTCATAATGAAACAAACATATTTTTGGTATTATAAGAAAAATGAGGCTTCCAAAGTGGGTTAAATTTTTATTTTAAAAGATGGATTTCATGTTTTGATGGTATTTTTTGATTAAAAATATGAATAGAGGTATTTGATGAATTATGTGGTTATAATTGTTGATGAATATATTTTCTTTTGTAATTTTGATGGCATGGAATGTTGTTTTGTACAAAAAATTCCAATTTTATATGTTGTATGTATAAAATTGAAGGCCCAGTTGGAATCTTGTTATGAGTTTATCATTGATAGTGCCCTTTTTGGTCCCTATTTCTTTTGTTGATGTTTTTTTTTCATGTTATGGATTCTTAGTTAAGTGATGCATATTGTTTTTTTGTGTTAGGGTCACATTTATGGTAGTGTAGGAGGTGGGAAGGATGTGATAATGGTGTTAGTACCTAGTGGCTTGTTATTTTCTTGTGATGATGTTATTTTACGTGGTCTACCTGAATTATTATTCCATGAGGTGACCGAGTTTGCTAACTGGGTAGGAGTGGGAAATTTCTAGGCTAGTAAAGGTTTTTCATTTTCTAGACCCCCCTTAGTTGTATATGAAACCGTGATTTTTTGTTTTTCACTGAGGATACTACATACAGTGATTCAGTGGATAGATGTATGACTGTACCCTATCGACAACTAGGTCCATGTTTCCATGTCCTATGTGGTCACGTTAGTCATCATGATTTCTCATAATGATATGTATTTATGTTATGGAACATTCATTTATACATTTTCATTTATATTGTTTATTTCTTGGATGGTCTTTCTTGGTGAGTTGACCCTTTGTGGATTAACCTTGTTTTTTTAGTGTTATTCCATCCTTGTATTTATC
This sequence comes from Viscum album, assembly GCA_963277665.1. NCBI lineage: Eukaryota > Viridiplantae > Streptophyta > Magnoliopsida > Santalales > Viscaceae > Viscum > Viscum album. Next base: position 1,527,863,714 of record OY728146.1, read on the forward strand.
ATGTTTTTCTTGATTATTTACCCTTACTTCCTTTTTTACCTTGAGATGGGTGTGTGTTCGGTTTAAAAGAAAAAAATGAAAAATTTGTTTTCATAGAGGCATTAGTATTAGCATGATTTTGAAATTTTTTAGACCATGTGTGGTTTTAATTTCAAAATAGTTATATTTAAAGAATTTTTTTCCCTTAGAAATTTCTTTGTTTTTAAATAGTATCAATTTCAAGAAATAGTTTTTCGACATGGGGATCATTGATGAAATGCATATCTTAGACTTTTTTTCACCCATTCATTTAAATTGAAAATTTAAACCTATTTTCCCACACCTTGTATTCAAATTTATTTTTATAATAAAATGAATGAATGGGACTCATGGTGGCATCCTAATAGATCTAGATCACACCCAACATACTCATGTTGGTAGGAGTGAAGTCATCATGTCTTGTAAAGGTATTTTTATCTGTTAGATTTTTGGTTGGATATAATTTCATCTTTACTTATAATTGGATGGTTATTAGGATTGTTTTGGTGACTTTATTTTCATGAGGGGATGGTGATTAGACCATTGGTTTGTACAACCAGTTGGATCAAGTATTTTTTTGCCTATTTGGTTTTACTTTTTGTCTCATTTATATTTCATTGTAGTTATGAAACTTTTTAATAATGTTTATTTTATTTCTACTGCCATTTCCGGTGCTTGTACCTTCTTATTTATGGTATTTCTTATTTATGTTATTCCTTGTTTAGTCATTTTTAATATGTTATTTCTCTTATTCTTTATTTTTCTAGAAACTAGTATGCTTTGATAACTTTAATATTAAAATCAGTTGTAATGAATTTTTTAATTATGGTTTACATTGTTGATTGGAAGATAATTTTTTTTCCTTGTAATAGAATGGATAGAAGCTGGATGTATCATACCGATCAGATTTCAACCAAGTTTCAAAATAATTTGGAATTTTTTTTAGATTTTGCATTTAATAATGCTTCAGATAGAGTTTTTATATAGTGTTCATGCTATAATTGTGTCAGAAGACCATGGTTAAGCTAGGAATAAGTTAGGTACCATATAACAAAAGATGGATTTCAAACTAACTATTATGTTTGGTATTTCTATGGAGAGATTAGATAATATTCTACCGTTCATGAACGAAAACAAAGAAGTGGTATGGAGAATTTGATATTTGATCAGTTTACATTTGTGCATCAGTAGAATACTGATAGTATGTCAGTGCAAAAAGAAAATGATTTCAATACACATAAGGAAAATACTGAAGATGATGATGTTGAGAGAGTGAAAATCTTAATGGATGACACCAAAACTCCAGTATATCAAGAATGTACTAAAATGACCAAGTTGGAATTTTTAATGTGGTTATATCATGGAAACCCCATGTATAGAATTTTTAATATCTTCATTGATTATATTCTTATCTTTTTGAAAGAATCACTTCCTGATGGTGCAAATATTCTCTCAAATCATTACAAGGCATGGAAGTTAATTAAGCGGCTTGAATTTGCTACTAATAAATTTCATACTTGTCCGAAAGACTGTAGTTTATTTTGGGAGGAAATAGCTGACCATAATGACTATAAAGAATTTGGTACATCTCGATAGAAGGAAAATGAAGATGGAACACCATCTCATGTGCCGCAAAAATTCATGTGGCACTTTCCATTGATTCCCAGACTTCAAAATCTATTCATGTATGTAGAAATATCAGCTAATATGTGATGGCATGATGCTGAGAAAATTAAAGTTAATGATGAGTTGGTTCATCCTATAGATGGATTAGAATGTAGGTAATTTGATTCACATCATATTGATTTTGTAGCTGAGGTGCATAATGTCAATTTGGGTCTATCCTGTGATGGTTTTAATCTATTTGGTCAGATGCTTACTATTTACAGCATGTGACCAATTTTTATTCATGTTTATAATATTCCTTTGTTTATGTGTATGAAAAAACCTTTTCACTTTCTTAATTATATTGATATCTGGAACTTTTGATCCTAGGAATGATATAGACATCTACTTTAAGCCTTTAATAAGAGATTTTAAGAAACTTTGGGATATGGGTGTGCAGACATTCGATACTTCTTCAAAAAATATATTTCAGATGCATGCTTCCCTTCTATAGACTATAAATGATTTCTTTGCTTATGAAATGATGTATGGTTATAGAATAAAGTGGAAACTATCATGTCATGTATGTATGAATAATACATGATCAATAAGGCTTAAATATTTTCATAGTTTCATTTTCATGGGGCATCAATGATTCTTTCACATGGATCATCAATACAGGAAGAATCTTCAGAGGTTTGATAATACTATTGACATTGAACAACCACATCAACGTATGTTAGGTAGTGATGTTCTTAATGAATTGAAATATTTTTTGTTTTCATTAGGGAAATGTTAGTTGAAATCTAAAAAGAGTAAGAATGTTGACATTGAATCCACTTATAATTGGAAAAAGAGAAGTATCTTTTTTGATTTTCCATATTATTCTACCAATTTGTTATGTAATTGTTTAGACGTAATACACATTGTTAAAAATATATGTGAAATGTTTCCTGAAATTATTCTAAATATCAATGGGAATACCAAAGACGAATTATGATCTCATTGGGACTTTTTGTATTGGGGCATTCGACCAAAACTACATCCTTTGTGTATTGGTGAGAACAAATGGAAAGTTATTTGTGCTTATTATGTGATGAAACCATCAGAGAAAGATCAATTTCTAGAAGTATTGTAGAATATCAAGGTTCTTGATGGCTATTCCAGCAATATATCTAAATGAGCCGAAATAATGGATTTAAAACTAAAATCCATAAAAACACATGATTATCACATCCTTCTTCATGAATTTATTCCAATAGAAATTATAAATTTTCTATCCAATAATGTAAGGGTGATAGTGATTTGATTATGCCATTTTTTAGAGATATTTGTGTTAAAAGTTTATCCAAGGCATTTTTAATAAAAATGCATTAAGAGGCACCATTAATTTTGTGTGAGCTGGAAAAAAAATTCCTCCATCCTTTTTCACCTACATGTTGCATTTAACAGTCCATATTCCAACTAAAACACTTCTTGGGAGACCATTTTTTTTTGTTGGATGTATCATAGTGAAAGAAATATGTTCACAATAAAATCATATGTATGAAACAAGAATTATCCTAAAGGTTCGATTGTAAGAGGTTATCTAGCTCAAGAATGTATGGATTTTTGTTCGATGTATTTGTGTGATGTGAGCACCAGACATAACCAGACAATGAGAAATGAATATGAATAGTATGGGGAAAATGATGCCTTGTTTCCATCTCTTCCCCAAACAGGAGTAATTTTTTGGTCTTATAAATTGGCTATATTGATCCTTGAAGATCGTGATATGGCACATCACAGAGTCTTGTTTAACTATGATTTTTTCGATGACTATATCAAGTAATTAATTTGGATATTTATATGTTATATCATATTATAACATTTCACATATAAATTAGACTTTTACTATCATTTTATATAAGGAACAAAAACAAATTATAAGTAGAGTCCATCGATCTTTGACTTTGTAAAGGAGAGAGGCTTTGCATATCCTATAGTTTCCTGCTTGGTTGAAATCAAAGGTATAACCATTAATTTAATTAGATGAAAATATAGATATCCATTTAATTGTATTATTCATAGATATTTTAGGTCTTGAGTTTACCTGTTGACTTTGTTTCTCAAGAATTAAGAGTGTTGGATTTTGGTCCCAATTCTTTGGTTCGTGAAGGAAAATCTTTAATAATCAATGGGTATAAATTTTTTACCACTGATCGAGCGGTGAAAATGAGAACACAGCATGATGGCATTATGTTAACTACTACAACGGATTGTTATACTAGTGCATCAGATAGTCAGCTTCGATATGAATATGTGTATTATTATGGACTTGTTGATAAAATATTATTATTGGATTACTACTATCAGGGTTGAGTCACTATGATGAAATGTAAATGGTTTGATTCAATAACACAACATAGTACATTTATTGATGACTGTGGATTTAGATTTATTGACATGATTCAATTCCTACATACCGATGAACCATACATTTTAGGATCAATGGAAAAACAAGTGTTTTATGTGAAAGATCATCTGAGACATGATTACGGTGTCATTAATGAAGTAATACCAAGACATATTTTTCATGATGCTAGTGATGAAATTTCCACCATTGACGCCCCCATTAGTGTTGACCAAAATATTGTATTTGATGAATCAAATTATCCCATTGTGAGAGTTAATGTTGAACCTGAAGTAGTGTTGAGTAATATATATAAGTAACCATATGTGTTCAGTGTTCATTCAATTTACCTTGACATGAGTTTCTCAGGTTATTATTAATGTAATTACTTTAATTTAGTTTCAGTTTCGAATGATATGTTTGTTTTAGTATTTTTTGGTGTCATTTAATTTAATTAAATTTATTTCAATTTAGAAAACTGGGTTTAAAACTAGTTTTTAAAAAATGTATAACTTGGTTTTAAATTATTATTAATAAAAGATGTTTTGACATTGCTTATTCCTTCTTTGACTTCTAAGTTGTATGCATGATTTATAAAAACTATTTCTAAAAAATGTGAATTTCATTCTTATGCAGGTTATTCCAAATACTTTAGAACTTCGAAGAAAGTGGCTATTTGATCCGAATTGACAGGTGCATGAGAGTGTATTTCCTCCTTCGCTTCCCTCAATGAGTATAATAATTGAAATGTTTTTCTTCTAAATTACATATAATTTCATGTTGATATTCTTTATCAAAAAAATTAGGGACATTCAATTCCATCATAGTTGAATCATCATCCTGCTAACATGGGTCTGACTGGGGATGCTCCTAGACCTAGAAAGAGTACCCATCATCACATTCCAACACTGACCCACCAGCGGACACCCCATCTACCACACCTTTTCATCCTTTTCTTGAGTCTTCAAGGATGTTCTTATCCATGTATTTTTCATCATATCAGCTACCCTCTTATTCACATACAATGTTTATGCTGCCTCCAAGGATGATCCCACTAATGCCTCTATCATATCATTTAACCTCTTATTCTCATACCATGTCTACATTTTCTATACAGATATTCCCACTATTACTATATCCATATTCGATGATGTATCCCCCAACCTACTGCCCATATTTTTCCATGTCTATGCCACCTCTAATTCCTACCATCCTTCCAGTATCTAATGAGTATGTTCCTTAAGCTTCCACTCCAATGCATGAAGAACACCCAAAGAATGCATTGGAACAAACACTTCCTTTAGAGGCTTTTGATCCACGACAACCCATAGATCCATCATAGTCTATTGAATAGCCTGCAACAAGTTTTTTTATTATAACTATATAAAATTATATCACCTCCTTTTTTTCCCTATTGTACCATGACTTAATTATTATTTTTCCCCTATTTTCTTATTTAGTGGGATATTTTTCTAGGCAACATGGGTGAACTCCTATGTAGGCATTCTGGAATCACCAGACACAGATAATGGTGGATTACAATGCAGAAAATCATATGGTAGTTCAAAATTCAAGGCAATATAGAAGTTTCATAGCCACTTTATCCAAGTACCACGATATCATTCCGGTGGAACTGGTCTCATGGAGACATCTCAGTAAAGACAATGAGAACTAATCATGGGAGCAGATATCAGTAAGAAAATTTTATAAATTTATATCTATATTATTTTTATCTTTATATAAAATAACATGTTCATTACAGAGTTGTTTTAACTTTCACGATAGAGAAGATGTTAAGACTACAAGGTTGATGGATCTTGGGTAGTTATGGTGATTATACAAGCAAGAGTTTTATATTGATTAGAAGAGAGGAGTTGGTTCTGATTTAGAGGGTGTACCCACATTCCCCGACTGTCCAAAAACTAAATATCAAAAAATGATTGCACATTGGAAGACTAATAAGTTTAAGATATTCCCAATCATTAATGGTTTTCATATAAAATTTAATTCTTATTACTTATATTGGAATTTTTTTAGGAAGCATCGGGGAAAAACACAAAGAAAAAAGATTCAATGACATATGTGCACACATTGGGGTCTACTACAATGCCCGGGCATGAGAAGCCTCATGTACTTTAATCTGAATTAAAATAATTTCCTTATTTATATTGTCACTTAGTTAGATTTGCATGCTGAATTTTAAGTTTTATTGTCATTAATCCCTTTAATAAAAGGCTGAAAACCCCCCTTTAAAATGGCCATTAGGTTTAATTGGCCAATTGGCCATTTGACCATTTGGTCTATGGGATTAATGACCAATTAGACATTATGCCATTAGGCCTAATGGCATAATGTCAAATTATACATTAGGCCTAATTGGACAATTAGGCTTAATGGACAATTTGTCTATAGGCCTAATGGCCAATTGGACTATAGGCCTAATAGCCAATTATCCATTAAGACTATAGGAAAATTGGCCATTTGGCCTATAGGACTAATGGCCAATTTTCTTATAGGCCAATTTAATATTATGCCATTGGGCCTACAGGCCAATTATCCATTTGGACATATAATGAATAATAAAGAGTTCATATTATGAAATGAATATAAATATTTCATATTAAATATTATTGAATATTCATAATGAGTACCTAAAATTATAAAGTGTTTGTGGTTAGCTTTTATATATGAATTTTTCATGAATTTTTATCAGATTAATTATAAAATTTTCATTTATTTAAAATTTATTCCATTTTATTATTAATAAATATTATAAAATATTTACATTGTTAATATGTGTATACTAATCAATGTCATTTGTAGAAAGCTATATTGTACATCGAAGTTCGTCTACCTTGAGATAAATTATTTTTCTCAAGTAAGAAGAAAAAAGATGGAAGTGCAGTAAATGCACAAACACAAGAAAAGATTGTAAGTTTTTTATTTATATTTCAAATATTTATATGAAATTAATAATTAAATATCTAGTTTATATTTTCAACAGACTTCCCTGGAGACCCTTGATGATAAATAAGATGACAACTTAAGGCCAAATGATCACTTGAGTTAGGTTTTAGGTGATGAGCACCAGGGCAGAATCTGATGTCAACCAGGAAAAAACATTGTCCCCTCTAGGTATTGGTCCTCATCGGGATCCTCTCAAGGTTCTCAGACCCCCTAGATGCAAAGCGCTCATGTAGAATAATCTAAAGAAAAAAAATATCTTTAGAGGAGTGTGAAACAAATAAACAGGAGCATGAAATAAGTAATATGATCACTGAATAATTCTTGAAATCTATACCGGTTATCAGTCAATCACTTCCATCAAAGGATGTTTCTACTATTAATCCATATATGGAATCAATTAATTCTTTAAATGATGACCCAAGTGATTTCAATGATGGTCCTAGTTGTTGTGGAATTATTGGGAGTCGCAACGACAGAAACGAGAAAAAAGATAAAATGCAGAAGAAAAGAAAACACACAAAACACAATGATTTACGTGGTTTAGGAATAATCCCTACATCTACAGAGAGGCAGAATTCTCACTATAATCAGGAGCACAAATTATAGAGTTTTTTCTATAATAACCCTAGCCTGAAAAATGGGCTATAAAATGGAGAAGACGATCCACTATTTTCACAATAAATCCATGTTGCTACAGTGAAAGGCGGACAACTTTGTCAAAAGTGCTACAGTTGTTGTCGACTGGAAGTCAAAAATGCTACAGTATAGTTGACTCCAAAGTCTGCACTGCTACAGTCGCGGGCCATAAGAATTTGTCCCAACCGGATTGGGATACACTAATCCAACAATCTCCCACTAGGATTCTGATCCACTACACTGATATGATTCGATGCAACTAACAAAAAACAACTTACTTAATCTAAGTTCTTCCTCTTCTTTAATCACAAGTGTGTGTTCTTTCCATTCACAACTTCAATTTTAACCTGACGATTCATGAAATATAAACTTTTTCCCTCTTGTGCTCCCATCATGTCCTCCATTATTCTGCCTCTCATCCTCTGTTCATCAATGGAGACCAACAGAGGCATAACAGTGCCTCAATTTCTATATCACCATAGAATTTATCAACATGTCTGCCGGATTGTTGGTTCCAAAAATCTTCTACAATGTCAACAACCCATCCTGTATCAAAACTCTGATGAAATGGTATTTCAACTGAATGTGCTTCATCCGGGCATAAAACATTGGGTTCTTTACAAGTTGTATAGAACTCTGACTATCACAGTGCAATACATTCTCCTCTCACTTTCTTCCCAATTCATCCAAGAAGTTATTCATCCAAACCATCTATTTCCCAGCTTCTGTTACATCAATGTATTCTACCTCTGTAGTGGATAGAGCCACCACCTTCTACAACTGTGATATCCAACTTACCTCAGTTCCTCCACAGGTAAATACATAACCTGTGGTACTCCTCCTACTGTTGACATCGCCTCCAAGGTCAGCATTCACATACCCCTTTAGTGAATTTCCTTTCCCAAAGCACAAAGATACCTCCTTACTGTCTTTCAAAATACCTCAGTATCCACTTCAAAGCTTCCCAGTGTTATTTTCTAGGGTTAGCCATATACATGCTCACAACTCCCACTACATGAGCGATGTCAGGTCGAGTACAGACCATGGCATACATCAGGCTTCCAACAGATGATGTGTATGGAACTTTTTCCATGTAATCAATCTCTCCTTCCCTCTTCGGTGATTGCTCCTTTGATAGTTTGAAATGGATCTCCAAGGGAATAGAGATTGTCTTTGCTTCCAGCATACTGAATCTTATCAGCACCTTCCCAATATAATCAGCCTATGACAACATCAACATTCCAACTGTATGGTCTCTCTTGATCTTCATCCCCAGAATCTTGTCAGTTTCTCTAAGATCTTTCATTTCAAACTCCTCAGCCAACTGCCCTTTCAGTTCATTAATCCTATGCATACATGATCCTGCAATGAGCATGTCATCCACATATAGAATCAATATAATGTATTCATAACCAAAGGACTTTATGTAGCAACATTGATCCATGCCACATCATTTATATTCATTTTTAGACATAAATGAATCAAACTTATTGTTCCACTGCCTCGGTGCCTACTTTAATCCATATAATATCTTTTGGAGTTTGCACACCAGGTCTTCCTTCCCAGACTCTACATATCCCTTGGGCTGCTGCATGTAGATGTCCTCCTCTAAATATCCATGAAGGAAAGCAGTATTGACATTAAGCTACTCAAGATGAAAGTCTTCCGATGACACAATGTTGAGAACCACCCAGATGGTGGTAAGATTCACTACCGGTGAGAATATTTCAGTGAAATCCACTCCCTCCTTCTGTTGGAAGCCTTTCACCACCAACCTTGCCTTGAACCTCCTCTTTCCATCATGTTATTCCTTGACCCGGTAGACCCACTTGTTCTGCAATGATTTCTTTCATGTTGGCAGAGGTGTCAACTCCCAAGTGTTGTTATCATGCAATGAGGAAATATCCTTATTCATAGCTAGTTCCCACTTGCTCCACTCCTTCATCTACATCACCTCTTCAAAGCATTATGGTTCTCCATCATCAGTCAATAACAAATAATGCAAGGATGGTGAATACATCTGCACGGGCCTTCTCATCCTTGTTTATCTCCTCAACTCCACTAGAGTAGTAGGTTCCATCGTTTCGGTTGTCTCATACTCATATACACCTTCGAGCTCCACTTTCTCTTTGCACTCTGATTCAATGTTCCCATTTTCATCTTTATCTGTAAGATGATCTTTGTACATGACACCTTCATTGAATATCACATTCTAGCTCCTAATGACCGTCTTATTAAGATCATCCCAAAAGCGATAACCAAACTCCTCAGTACCATAACCAATAAGGAAACATCTTTTGGACTTCGCATCAAGCTTTTCCCTTGCAGAAACATCAACATGTACATATGAAAAACAACCAAAGACTCATAAATGTGAGAGTCTCACCTTCTTACCAGACCAGAGTTCCTCAGGTAGACATTCTTCCATTGGCACAGATGGACTTCTGTTGATGAGATATGTTGCCATGTTCACTGCATCAGCCCAGAAGGTTTTGGGAAACCCCAAGTGTAAACTCATTCTTTTGGCATGTTCATTCAACGTCCTATTCACCCTTTAAGCCACGCCATTCTATTGTGGTGTTCCTAGGATAGTCTTCTCCCACCGAATTCCATTATCATAATAGAATTCTACGAACTCCTGACTGCTATACTCTCCACCATTGTCAAACCTCAAGCATTTCATCTTAGCTTCTGACTCATTCTCCACCATGACCTTCCACTTATGAAACATATTAAACACATCAGATTTACTTTTCATAAAGTAAACCCATACCTTCCTTGTTGATTCATCATTGAATGTCACATAGTATTGTGACCCTCCAAGGGAATGTACTGGTGCAGGCCCCCAAACATCAGCGTGCACCAGGTCCAGCTTCCCAGCCTTTGGTGTTCTTCCTTATTTTGCAAAAGACACCTTCTTCTACTTTCTGAATATACAATCTTCACATTGGCCAACTTCCACTGACTTCAACTTCGGTAGCATCCCTTTTGTTTCCATCAACTTCATCCCCTTCTCACTCATGTTTCCTAACCTGTTGTGCCACAGTTGTGAATCTCCTATAGCTTTGAGTGAAGCAGCCATGTCCATGAAAGTTTATATCATGTTGTATAGGGTACCATTATTTACTCCCCAAGCTATGACCATGGATCCTTTGGTGATTTTCCATGCACCACAAGTGAACGTGGTACTCAACCCTGCATCATCAAGTTGTCCAATAGAAATAAGGTTTCTTCTTAAACCAGGGATGTACCGCATGTTTTCCAGAACCAGCAAGATCCCATTGTTGGTCTTGATCCATTCATCTCCTTTCCCCACAATCTTCAAGGGCTCATTATCAGCAAGATATACCTTGACAAAATTTCCAGAAACATAATTTTCCAGAAATCCCTTCTCCGATGTAGAATGGAAAGACACCCCAGAGTCTAAAATCTAAGACTCCATTGGGCTATCCATGCTCAATATCATCACGTCATCAGTTCCTTTAGTTGCCACATTTGATCCACTGGTTTCAGGTCCCTTCCAATTATCTCTGCACTCCTTCTTGACATTTCCTTTGTTCCCACAAGTTCAGCAGGTAGGACCGGCCCCCTTTGCCTTGTCTCTACTTTTACCTCTTGACCTTGATCGCCCTCTATGATTGTCTCATTGTGGGTACCTTCTTCTTCCTTTAACGTTCAAGGCAGAACCAGAGAATCTGCTTGATTCTCTTTTCTGCACATCCTCACTAAGGATTAGGTACTGTATATCTTTCAGAACTAGCTCGGTATTCCCCGAGGTACTGCTCACAGCTGTTACAGTTTCTTCTTAACTGTTAGGTAAAGAAGATAGTAAGACCAGCACACATACCTCATCACCAAGATCAATTTTCACTGATGTCAGATAACTTATGATGGTGTTGAATTTGTTGATGTGGTCTGTAAAAATTATCCCTTCAACCATTTTCAGGTTGAACAATCGCCGCATCAAATGCAAATTGTTTTCCTCAAAAGGATTCTCATACATATTCGCGAGAGATTTCACTAGGTCCACCATCGTTTTCTCCCCTCTGATATTGAATGCCATGTTTTTTTCCAACGTCATGTGCACAACACCCAAAACCTGTCGATCCAACAACTCCCATTCTGACTGCTCCATGTCCATTGGCTTCAGTCCCAGAAGCGGCAAGTGCATATTTTTTTAATAAAGATAATCCTCAATTTGCATCCTCTAGAAACTGAAATCAGTTCCATTGAAGTGATCGATCTTCACCTTGCCTTCATCCAAATCCATCATTGTAGAATTATGAACTCACCCTCTAATACTAGTTGTTGCAGAATCTCTATGAGTCGCAATGACAGAAATGAGAAATGAGATAAAATGTAGAAGAAAAGAAAACACACGGAACACAACGATTTACGTGGTTCGGGAATAATCCCTACATCCACGGAGAGGCATAATTCTCACTATAATTGGGAGAAAAAATTACATAGTTTTTGCAGTAGTAACCCTAGCCTAAAAATGGGCTATAAAATGGATAAGACGATCCACTGTTTTCACAGGAAATCCGTTTCGCTACAGTGAAAGGTGTCCATCTTTGTCAAAAGTGCTACAATGGCTGCCGGATGGAAGTCAAAAAGTGCTACAGTACAGTTGAATCCAAAGTCTCCACTGCTATAGTTGCGGGCCACAAGCATTCGGCCCAATCGGATCGGTCTACACCAATCCAACACTAGTATCGATCGAGATGAAGGTGGTGGTGATGATATTGTTGATGATGTTGTTGCTCTAGATATTGTTGTTGGTGAGGATGTTGTTGTTGTTGATGATGATGATGATGATGATGATGATGATGATGATGTTTCTGATTCTCTTGATAGTGAGGATGTTGGAGATGGGGGAGATATTGATCCCCTTCATTTTTAACTTAGTAGGAAGGAGACTTCTGCAGTTTTGTAATGAATTAAATTGATTTGTTTTATGGATGTATATATATATATATATATATTAGTATTTTATATGGTTTGAAAATTATTACAACATATTTATTGAATACTAAATGTATAAAATCTATATTGCATTGAATGTATATTTTTTGGTTTATTTTATTTACAGGTTAAGGTGTTTAGGGAAGGAAGGTGATGGGGATGCTGCCAAATGCAGGCAGCATCCTAGACCCACAGTTTGTAGAACCGTGGGTATAAGTTCTCTGATGGAAATAAATATACCCATTATTCTATACAAATATTAGGTTTAGGTCTATATTGACACCTTAACTAGTCTTGGTTCTCAAAAATGTGGGTATAGCCTATACCCACGGTTTTGGGGGCTATATCCACGGTTTAAAACCGTGGGTATAGGTGATTTTTCCAGTAGTGATAGTAACTCGCATTATAACATATCATACCTAGACCTAAAATAATACCCATCACATTCTAATATATGATACCCAAAGATCATTTATCTTAGGAATTTATTATCATTCTCAATGATCACTCATTAGATAATCTCACAGTCTGTAGGCCTTAATTCATCACTCGCACATCTTAAATCTCAATACAAAGTAAGCTATATGATCAACTAATCAATCCTACACTTTATAGGTTATCCCACTAGATTTTAAGGAACTATACTCGATTTTATATGACATATATAATCACTACTAATGTGGTCATATAATCCCTCTTAGAACATCACCGCCTTAATAAAAACATTCATAGGGAAATTCATACACTATTATACCCTTATGGGATACTTCCATTATCCATGATTACCCTTATTTCCCTCTTAGCACATCACTACCAAATAATTTTTTTGCATGAGATTGGGTGTGGTGATATGGAAACCACATTTCACATGTTTTTCACATTATATATTTATGCTTAGTTTATTATGTAAAGTCTGTTAAACATGTTTACTTATTTTAAAATTGTTTATTCTATGAAATTAAAGTTTGGACTTGTATTATTTAATTATTTAAATTATTTCATTTATATAATTTCATGCTTATAAATTCTATAAGATCCAAATAATTTTAAGATCCATAAAGGAATGTAGTTGTCATATTTTTTGTCTAGAAAATAGGATCTACCCAGATTGAAAACTACTCTTTGGTCTAGATGTGGTTTCCAATCCATATGCATTATGTGCAACTACAAAATGGGGAACTAGATCAAACTATTGGTCCTACTTTTATATATTTCAATTAGATCGGGATCTTTCCCTTGAAATCTCTTAATCTGGTTCATGTAAGAGAATGAGATATGATTTAATAAAAACCTAATACCTTATCCAATAAATTACCCAGGTTTTGATTTAGAAATTCATTAATGAAACCATAAATTTTATACATCCCATATATAATGGGTTTTCATTATCACCATATAAGTGTATGATCATTGGTGTATTCTTAATTTCCACTACTTTAATATCAAAAATAATTTCTTCAATTTTATCAAACTTATCAACCTAATAATCGTCACCATTAGTAGATCTTGAATTCTACCCAATTTCACCATGCCAAATCCAGGGACTATAACATGTATTAAAACATAACAAATTAAATGATCTTTAATTTATCTACTTTAAAACTCTTTCATATTTAAACATTTTAAATAAAGATATAAAATAGTTCATTTTTTAGAACATTCTATTTTGAAAATTCTAATGAATTATCAACCCTTTCTTCATATTCATCATTTTTTCCTAGTGTTGTAATCCAACTATGATTCATTATCACCTATAATAAATTTCAAGTACTAATTTTTTTTTGAAAAATTAAATTCAAATTTACCTTTATAAATAAAAATATAATCAAATAAATGAAAGATATTTCACAAATAAAATAAAGGTAACAAATTTCAAAAAAAGGTTTCACCTTAGGCTTATTTAATTATAATCCATTCAGAAAAAATTCCAAAAAAAAATAAATCTTAACATTAATTTTAAAAGTTTGACCACAAATAAAACTTAAATTTTATTTCTTTTCATTATATAATTTGGTAATTATTATTTTAAAAATATATAAATAAATATAAATTATAAAATAACATTAGGAATAATATATTAGTGATTAAAAAATATTGATAGTTATAAGGATCCAAAAGGAGGCATAAAATTTCATACATCATATTGAAAATGAAAATGTCAATTCATGTAGTAAATGGAAAGTGATATATACTATGAAAATGATTAAATAGGGAGATATTTTGGTTTTTTTCTAATTATATTCAAAATAAATTGTAATCTTCTTCTCATTATCATATTATTTTAGAATGATCAATATTAGTGTACTCTATGACTAGAGATGATGTAGAACATAACATTAGAGAAGTGGTGATGTTTTTTAATGAAATGTTTATAGTACCCGATGAGGGTTAAATTGAAAAATTCATATATGATTTTTATATAAATATTAAACTATAGAATGGAAAATAAATGGGGGTAACTCAAAAAAACTCTTATATTATTCTTATGTTATTCAAACTGAATTATAAACTAACTTCCCCTATACTAAAATTACACAATTAACACAATCAAAAATTTCCTAGGATGATCATTTAAATATATATTATCAATACTTTATATTCAAACTCTATAATCCATTATACCTTCAAAACACCCATTCACAATACAAGAAAACAACATTCATTAATCATATAAACACTCATTTGGTAAATTAAACATACCTTACATACTATAAAAAGATTAATAAGTATATTAAACATACTTTAAATGTTGTGAAAAAACATTAGAATATTACAAGACACCCATTCATCAAAAAAACATTCCTCAAATATAACACCGGTTAAATAATAATTCAAAAAATTAAACATACCTTAGTTGTCCTAACACTCATTAAATAATCATTCAATAAAATATAACACCTACTAAATAAACCTTAAACATCCATTTATAAGTAAATCAACAGGATTTATAACACCCATTCATCAAATAATCATACAAGAAAACCACAAGCCAAAAACAAAAAATTATCAAATAAAACACACCTTGGATGTGTGAAAAAATCAGAACTATGAATAAAAACCACGGAGAACTTTCAAATAAAAGCAGTGGTAGAGGAAGAAGAAAAATGGGAAGTTGATGATGACAGTGTTGATAGTGATAACGATAGTGCTAACAATAGAAGGAGCCATGAGTGAAGGTGGTGATAATAATAACAACAATGAGGAAGAATGAGAGAGACCAATCACGATTAGAGTTATAGGAGAAGAGAAGTAGGGATTATCATGGTTGTAAACACCACAATAACGCAAACCACGAAACCCAAACAAGCAATCAATGAGTGAGGATGAGGAGAAAATAACATATCTTGGATTCTAGCTTTAATTCGCTGGAGAGAATGTAGAGGAGGAGCGCTGACAGTACGGGAGTTTTGTGAAAGCTTGAGAATCACGACTGAATCAATTGCGATTAGGGTTCTTTTAAATAGATCGGGGAGACCTTTATCAACGTTTCCTAAAAACACCGATAAAGATTCCTTTTATTGACACTATCTTAATAAGCACTGATAAAATATATCTCTATCCTCACTTCTTTTACGTTGATAAAGATACCTTTTATCTGCATTTCTTTAGCATTCATAAAGCTCCATCTTTATCAATGCTAAATAAGCACTGATAAAAGTCATATTTATCAGTGATAAAACTTTGGTGCTGATAAAAGATTTATAATTATAATTATAATAAAAAAATTGTAAATATATTTATATATTTATATATTTATTTTTTATAATTTTATAATTATTTAAATAAATAATTATTTATTTATAATCATATAAATACTTTTTAAAAATAATATATATTTTTATTTATAATTATTAATATATATAATTTTATAAATATAGTAAATATACATTTATAAATAAATATATTTTTAAATATATTTATAATTACAAATATATCATTATCATTATATATATTTATATAATTATGTGTGTGTGTGTGTGTATTTAATAAATATATATAAATATAAATATAGTAAATATATATTTTATTTAAATATATTTATTATAATTTTATAATTATAAATATATTTATATCATTATATGTATTTATATAATTATATATATATATAATAAATATATATAAATATAAATATAAATATATGAAATATATTCATTATTTAAATATATTTATTATAATTTTAAAATTATTTAAATATATAATTATTTATTTATAAATATATAAATACTTTTAAAAAATATATTTATATATTTATATCATTATATATATTTGTATAATTATATATATTTAAATAATTATATATATTTATATAATTATATATATTTATATAATTATATATATTTATATAATTATATATATATAATAAATAAATATAAATATAAATATAAATATAGTAAATATATTCATTATTTAAATAAATTTATTATAATTTTATAATTATTTAAATATTTATAATTATTTATTTATAATTATATAAATAATTTTTAAAAAATAATATTTATGTATTTATAATTATAAATATATAGATTTTCTAAATATTGCAAATATACATATATTTATAAATATATTTATTTATAAATATTTATTTAAAAATATATTTTTAACATTATTAATGAATATATAATCTTAAATGCATGCATCTTAAAAATGAGTGACATTAAATAATTAAAAATGAGTACACTTTAAAAATATTGAAAAAATTGATAAGTTTTATTAATTAAATATAAATTATTAAAAGAATATGGATATATATTGAAGTAAATATGAATACATATTGAAAATACTAAAACATAATATATAAATATATATAAATAAATAATAGAAAATGATTAAATTAAAAAAAATATTAAAATTGAATAAATAATACCAAACTGTAATAATATTAAAAATGAATAAATAAAATTTATTGATTAAAAACATAATATATTAAATATATCATGCATGTTATAATGAAATTCTAAAATGAATACTAAAATTTTAATAAATTACATAAATATTAGGTGTGTGTGTTTCTATATAATATTTCGTTAATTGCGTAAATATTTGTGTGTGTGCATTATATATAAAAATGCATTAATTACGTATATGTATGTGAAATCAATGTAACACACGTTTGATATATGTTAAATTTAAAAATTAAACATTCAATTATATCCATTACTTGATGAAATTATTCATTATTTTTTATTAATATTAATTTTTAATTATAAATAATTTTCACTAAATATATGACTTATTTAATATAAGCATAAATATTTTGTATTATATAAATAATATTTTAGAAAATATTATATACATTGATATATATATATATATATTACTATATTAAATGTATTAATAAATAACTTTGTATAAAAACCATTAAAAATGAATAAGACATTAATTTATTCTTAATTATTACATTTTATTCATTTTCTATATTTATATTTAATATATATTATTTATTACTATTTATAACTAATATATATATTTATTAAATGTATTCATTTTTATTAATAATTTTTTCATTGATAATTTTTTTAATAATTTTGTAATTTAATCATTTTTAATTTTTTTTATTTAATTATTACAATTTATTCATTTTTAATTTTTTTATTTAATAATTAAAATTTATTCATTTTATATATCTATATTTAATATATACTATTTATTAATATTTATAATGTATATATATGTATATTAGATTTATTCATTTTTATCAATAATTATTTAATTAATAAAATGGTTAATATTTTTCTCAATTTACTCTTTTTTATTTTTTATTTTTTTAATTGTTTCATTTTATTCATTTTACATATCTATATATTTAATATATACTATTTAGTAATATTTATAATTTATATATGTATATTAAATTTATTTATTTTTATCAATAATTGTTTAATTAATAAAATTGTTAATATTTTTTTAATTTACTCATTTTTAATTTTTATTTGTTTAATTATTTCATTTTATTCGGGACCATTGTCAGCACTAAAAATAAACTATTGATAAAGGGTACCCTTTATTAGTGTTAAAAATAAATTGATGATAAAGAGTATCTTTTATCAGTGCTATAGGAAAGTGATGATAAATGTTACCCTTTATCAGGGCTAAAAACATTGATAAATAACACATTTATCAGTGCTTTTTGCTAGCACTGATAAAGGTCAATGCTGTTAAAGGTCTATTTTTAGTAGTGGGAGTAGGGGAAAGCTCCATGAGAAAACCCCCGGCAATGGACAAGGGATATTACTATACCTTTCACCTAAGTACTAAAGCCTTCCCATGTGCTCTATTTTCCAAATAACTCCATCAAATTATTTCTATTAAACCATGCTTTAAAAACCATTTCACAATGTTTTGAAAAACCCTTTTCCATTTACCAAAAACTAGGTGAAAACCATATTTTATAAAAACTCAATTCCACGCACATAAAAAATCAATCATATCATTCTATTTCATTTAATAAAGAAATATATCAAAAACAGATTCAATGAAGTTCACCAACACAAGATAAAAATGGAACCACCTACCTCAAAACTCAGGGTCTCACACACCCACAAAGGATCCACTAACAAGAAGAACACAATAATGACAATAGAGGCTCTGGAATCAATCTACACATCATAGAATTGATCCAATTAAACAAAAGGGTTGGCAGAGAAGAGGAAACAACACATACCTCAAGAACACACACCCATCGCACCACAACCAACAAAAGAAACGACCCCCGGAGCAAGATAGCACAGCAGATCCAGATTGAATCAAGAAAAAACATCACCAAGGGTCAATAGATTCGATAATGCAATGCAACAGTTCTATTATGATCAAAGAAATGAATAAATAGAAAGGATTACTCACTCAAAGAGATTCAATCCAACCAAAATGGTGATCAATCGCCTAATAAATCAATCTGGATCTAAAAGAGACTCCCAAAATCACTAGATAAGGGCTCTAGGTTGAGATCCAAGGGATATTTGGATGAATTAATGAAATTTTTAATCGATCAGCACCCTAAAATCCAACACCATGACATTTACACGGTGTGTACTCCCTTTACACATCATGTAATCCTCAAGACTTAGATACATCGGAAAACTCATCACATTTTTATTAAAAACTGAACTTTTAACAATACATGATCTGTAACCATTACATGGCATGTTATCCATTCACGTTGTGTACTAAGTTCACGATATCTACCCTTCATAACTTACACGTCGCGCACTCCCGTTACATAATGTGTATTTCACCTAAAGATTGTGAAAACTAAAGGTTCTTACACAAAAACACAAACCAACCTAGGTGTCTCTGAACTTAGGGAGAAACCTGCTAATCCATTACATATTTATACCCAGATTCCACTAATTTAAACAAACATCCATCCCCTAACTTTAGGAAATTTTGTTCAGAAAATGTTCTCCATCCTCACAAGTTTCAAGACTCACCCAATTTAAGAGGAAAATAAGAAAAGAGAAGTAAAATACCTAAAAGCAGGTAATGGGATGTTACATGAAGGAAATTAAAATATCTAAGATTTAGATAATAATAAATATAATGACATAGAGAATAACTTATAGACACATCTGGTTCAATATATGTGAAGGGTTGTGATAAAAAGGGGAAGGAGTATCATCAACACACTTGATTGTTGAAGGGGTGCACAAAAGGATATTTCTATTTTTATAATTATAATCCTCTATAGAGGAGGTGGTAATGTGATTAGAAGGATACAACATGGAAATGTTATCTAATAATTGTCAATTAATTGTTTGAAAAACATGTTAAAGGCTATGTTATGATCCTATTTAGATAAATAATAAATACTGATGTGGAAATAAACATGATAATGAGGGAATATGATAAGAACAACAGTTGTGTCCAAAAGTATAAAACTATAAAAAAACAAACTAATTTGACACATTAAAAAAACTTTAAAGGTAATAAATATATATTTTAGGAAAATGAAGTTAAATATTTTAAATGTTAAATTACTTATGTTTTATCATTATCTATAAGAGAAGTGTTTCCAAGAGTTTTAATGTATTTCATTGCACTTTTATTTCTTCCAGATTCCTCTTATAAACAAAATATTATATAATTTCATTAATGTCAATAAAATAATTAATTTATACTTTAAAAATAAATTTCAAATAAATAAATGAATATATATATATAAATTTAACTAATACATAAACTCTATAATCTTCTAATACCTAATCATCTCTTGGTGCTGTGATATTGGTAAATCATAAATGGTTGGTATTTTTTTAAGCTCGATATAAACTCTCTCTTTCCAACCAGTACAAAAGCCATACATGTATGCTCGCCACATTTCACCCAGCTCCATTAACCTTGTGGCCCTGTAATTTTGTCCACAAATAAAATTATATCGAATTTTCATTGACAAAAATATTTTTTTAACAAAATATAATAAATTAATATATATATAAAAGTTGATTAATATTACTTACCCAGGCCTCTACCCAAGAATTGTCCTTTATTTGGTCTCAAACTTCCCTCCAAGTTATTTCTTGAACTGGAATGATATTTTTGTGTTAAGAAAGTGTACTCATAAAACATTTACATTCCTTACCATTTTTCCTAATGATAATGTCATCTTTGTTGTATTGAATTATAATCTATGTGTGACAATTATAGACCTCACACATTTTTGTGCAACCTCATCATCTGGTAGAGTATGCATCTAATCATGAAATATAGTTAGTAAAGGAAAATAATATATATGAATTTATCATTAATCGATATCTATAATGTTTTAAAACATACTAGTAGAATGGGGATCTATTATCCCCTAGAGTGTTATGTCTGGAGGAGGAGGGGGTTTCCTCTATGGGAGGTGGGATATCTACAACAGGAGTACTTTTTATAGTTGTTTCTTATGGAAATGGGGATAAACTTGTTTGTTTAAGGTTCAAACTTTCCAATCGGTTTCTAACGGGTTTATTCATAGAACTGGAAACATCCAATGATTCTATATCCATTTGGACCTACTTTCCAAAGGTAGGTGCTCATTAGTTGTGGATCGATGAGGCTTAAGAATTTGCATTGGTTGAGAGGATGGGAAGTCAGGCTCATCACTCCTTTTTGAGGGGAATTATTACCTACTCCGGGACTCTCTTATAGATTTAAGTTATGTTCAAAAATCCTTATTAATCCACCAAGTATGAAAATGATTTTTCCTTTAGATTTAGACATCAATAATTAATATATATGGGATTTAGAGAATCTTTTATATGTATTTGTGGTTCTTCATCGATGGAGAATCATCCGTATGTATTAGATATTCTTAGTAAATGGTATCCTTCAATATATTATATAGAAATCTCTTGGTCATTATGATAACCATACTATTTTTAAAGCCACTTAGTGGGGCACTTGAAGTTTATTATCGTTCAGAAAGATAGGGATTATTTCAGAGTTGGGATTGTACCCGCAGATGGGCTACCTACATATCCTTGTTAAAAAAAGAAAGGAATCAGAACCCACATAGTTCGATAATAAGGATATAGTTTAACGTCATATGGGACAAAAAATAATTAATGAAATATGGGCTTGAACCTTATAAAGGCTTCATACGTACTCTACTTTTAAGTCAGAGATCAAAGTCCACGTAGTTTGGGAGAGGTTTATGCATGGTTAATGGCCCAAAAAGAGATGTCGTTATTACTTTTACACTCTAAGCCCACGTGAGTCATTCTCGGTGTGAGAAACAAGAGGTATCAGTAAACTTGACAATGGTGCCACGAAAGATGCAGTCATGAGAAATGATGTGGGGATTACGTATGTATGATGGCCCAAGTAAATGAAGACCATGAATTATTTTATGAAATAAGCCTAGGAGAAGGGTCCATAAAGGTATTTGTACTTTATGGAGATTTGGAATTTTAACTCGATGCTTACTCCTGGGAAGGAGACTCAAATTAAAAGGGACTTATGATTGGGGTTTATTCCTGAGAAGGAATCCCAAATCAAAAGAAATTAAGTTTGGGTCTTACTCTTGAGAAGGAGGCCCAATTAAAGGAAATTATGATTGGGGATTACTCCTGAGAAGGAGGCCCAATTAAAGGAAAATATGATTGGGGATTACTCCTAAGAAGGAGGCCCCATGAATTCCTCTCAGATAAGGAATCCAATAAAGGAACCATGCCATAAATGGCTTTGAATAGGGTTTCGAAGGCCATGTCTTGAAGAAGAGAGATGGATTTGAGGAAAGGAGGTGACTAGGAAGGAGGCGTGAAAGTATTGTTCTGGCATTCAAGTCATGGTCGCGCAAGTAGACTTGCACGACATGAGTCACCTTGGGCGACGATGAATCTATAGGGTAATGCTTGGGAGACTTTGAACTCAAGCCCTTAGTATCATCCCTAGAGGCTTCCAGAAGGTTGGCGCGCACATTCCCTTGAGAGGGAAAGGCGGTGCGCAAGTGTTTCTATTTACCTTAAGGGATGAACACTTAGGCGCGCAAGTATTGATGATTTCTAACACTTAGGCCTTATTCTTCCTATTTAGAGCTTCCATTATAAGTAAAGAATTACCTTAGAAGTGTTCGGAAGATGTCAGATAAAGACTTGAGCAACCAGAGCTTGAATCCGAGTTTTGGAAAATTCATCCTTGAAATGGGGGGCCCATAGGGGCTATTTATAGTCCACTGGGCACCTTGGGCAAAAAAAAGGAATAGGGCGCGCAAGTGACTTGCGCGACCCATATGTGGCGTGCAAGTGACTTGCGCGGCGTGCAGGATACTTGCGTGACGCCCTCCAAATGAGTTCCTGGTTCATCCCTTTTTCAATTTTTGATGTTCTTCAAAGGGTGACCCTCATTGGGCTTAAGTTATTCCCCTTTTCCATTCATTGGACTCTGTGATAGAAAGAAGCGTAAACAAAAGTCCCCCCTCAGAGTTGGATCTGAAAAAAGAAAGAGGATTTGACTCTGAGGAAAATGAGAAACAAGGGTTCGGCGGCGTGCAGGTGTTGGAGAGCAGGTTCCGGCATGCAGGGTTGTGGGATCGCCTATATATATGGGTGTCACTTCATGAAAACCATCCTGCCTTCAAATATTTTGAGCTCTCATCACGCAAGTGTCTTCATTTACTCGGTCGATCGCTATTCTTTGTGTCGCGCTTCTCCAGTAATGATTTTGACTTGTGCGACAATACCTGCGCGACATTACTTGCGCGACATGACCTGTGCGCCTTAATGCCTTGGACATTTTTTGTTTTCTTCATAAGTATTTCATAAAAATAGACTTATTTAAAAGTTAATTGTTTGATCTTTGTGCAGATTTAATGGCTCCTAGAAGAATTGGATCAACTGATGAGTTGGCCAGCAAGAGAATAAATGACATGATGAACGTCATTGGCCATGATTATTATGATATCTGTGATAGAACTCTCCTGGATTTGGATAAGTACTTGAAGAAATATCATGAAAATTTTCCACAGAGCATCTACTTGCCTTTATATGTCCATGGTCATCTACAAGGAGTCAACGTTCCAGAATCAAAGAATTATATTCCTCATTCCTGGTTTCAGACTTACACCAATTTTTCTTCGGCAAATGTCTCAGTTGTAGGATCATTTGTCAATGTTGGAACAATAGAGAAGGCATACATAATGCATCATATCCCATGTGCTCCAGATCTGAATCCTCACAAGCCTGAGCTGTAGCCGCATTGCTATCCCTCTATTTTCTGAAATTCTCAGATGGATCAATCCAAGGGATTGAAAAAGAGTTGGGATTTCCATCCCGAAGGAGGTGTGAAGCCGACTTGGATGTGGGTATATTGGGTGCAACAAACTTGTGCAGAGTTTTTTGAGGATCTGAAGGGAGCTGCAATATATGAAGCTATTTGGGCTGGGCAGACATATGTCTACAAGAATGATAATTTTGTGCCGGAGCTAATCAGCCGTTGGATCCCGGAAACCAATTTTTTCCATCTGACTCATGGAGAAGTAGGCATCAGCTTGTGGGATGTCTACAAGATCTTGGGGGATCCAATTTTGGGAGACATGTATGATGAGTTCATCCCTATGAAGGTAACGTGGAATGATTCTGAGAAGACTCCAGCTCTAGCACAGGAGTTATTGAAAATTTTCCACAAGCTCAAGAATACCAAAACCACGAAGACTCACTCTAGAAAAGATATCCATCCAGAGGAGTGGATGGAAATGTTTCTCATCAAGAAGAAGGAGAAGGGGCCCACCTGTACTCGTCCTACCAGCTTCCCTGGAGCAGAGAAGAGGGGTGATCTTGGCACATTCTGGCCAACTCTGGAAGCGGGAGAGTTTGAAAAGTGGGGGTATTAAGTGGATCAAAGAATCCTAGAGAAGACACGTCTGGAAGGCTTTTTAGCTTTGTGGCTCAGTGTTTATCTTCTTCCAGTTAGGGATTCGAAGGGAGGTGTCTATACAGGAACCTTCATTGTTGCATCCAAGTTGGCTGAGAGAAAAATGGTTGGGTTGGCCACCCTGATTTTGGCAAAGATTCACAGGAGCTTACTCCATGTCTATATGGGTAAGTATCCTTTGAGAATAGTGGGACCATTCTAAGTTTTGTGGGGATGGATCACCACTCACTTCAGAACATACGCTGTACAGAGTGAAGTACAGGTTCCTGGAAGTTCTTTTAGGCCATCGGTGTAGGCATTTTCCAAAATTTCTCTGTTGTCCCTCAATTCCTATGATCTGAAGGTGAGGCTGAGAATTTTCAAGGAATTTCATTTCTTTCCTTATGGAAACCCACCAACCGGGCAGTTTGTAGATGATGGAATAGCTAGCCTGGAATTGAGGTCATATATGCTGGCTTGCAGAGATTGTGTATTGGCTACCAGAATTGACGGAGAGATTATATGTGAGGCCTATGCTCCATATAGATTTGAACACCAATTAAAGTGTCTGCAGTAGATTTTTGTATCCCCTCTCGTGAACGTCAGGTCAGAGCAGCATCTAATGTTTTCCTGACAACTATGGTTGCTGACAGCTATGGAGAAAACCAGGGCAGTGTT
Source organism: Viscum album (assembly GCA_963277665.1). Lineage (NCBI taxonomy): Eukaryota > Viridiplantae > Streptophyta > Magnoliopsida > Santalales > Viscaceae > Viscum > Viscum album. The sequence goes on from OY728146.1 coordinate 1,527,889,302, forward strand.
TGATCTACCAGTTGCTAGAGCAGCGAGTCAATTGACTACATGGTATACCGGGAACTGGGTAGCATCATACCCTGAAGGGGTACTAAATCATATGGTCCCTCAGGTGTGGGAAAAAAAGAGAATCGTCAGGAAAGAAACCCTTCATCTGGAAGGTGATTCTTCCTCACCCGGAGCTGATTCATGGGGTTCCTCACCTGGGGCTGATTTACCAGATTCCCAGGATGGGGATGATGAGGCACGACATGTGTCAAAGCAGCCTCGTGCCAGATATAATCCTCCTGCCAGAGTCAAGAGACCTAGTCCATCGACTCCTGGTGAGTTATATCATTAAGGCAATTTAGTCACCATTATTTTATAGAGCAGAAAGTTTCATTTTCTTATCCTTTATCTGTGATTGCAGGAGATGGGAAGAAGTTGAAGTCCCAGATTGTAGGACCCTCCTCGCGGCCTTTTGGTGCACATGCTGAATATTTACGACCAGAGGTTGTCCAGACATGGAGGATTTTATATTGTGATGCTGAAACTGCCTGGATGGACTTATGCAAAGGGATACATATCCCTGGAGTGGGGAATCTCCAGGATTCTACTAATATCTGCTTCAAGGATAACCCCGATGAAGTGAAGGCTTGCATCAGAGAGCTGGAAATGCTCATATATGCCACTGATTATTTCATTCCTATTACCAAGCGGGCGAAGGAAATAATGAATAATGGAACCACTAAGGGGATTGGTGCTTTAATAGACGAGGAGTGGCATGATTACGTGGATCCTGAAGATGTAAATTTATTTCCTTATTTGCTTTGCAACTTAATTTCAGTCAAAGCTTTGTTACTCAAGGAAATTACTTTCTTCATCCTGCAGCTTGTTAAGAAAGGAACTACTGAGGTCCCTTCACTGCAGTACAACCATGGTGGTACCGCTCTTAGAGCCGCTGAATCTCTTCATGAGTCGGGAGAGGTATCTCCAGGCCTAAAATCCATGGACGAGGAGTTAGAAAGGGATTTTTACTCTCCAATTCCTGTATTTGGAGGTGACTATGTCAACACACCCAAAAATTCAAATAAGCAAAGGCATCAAAGAAAGAATTCCACAGCTAGATGCTTCATCGGTAGTGGTAAGTCCTTCGGATAGTCATGAATCCTAACTCGTGAAAATATTGCTCATACTTCTTGGGATTGCAGGGGATTCCTCGATTTCTCCTTTGAGGGAGAGGACTGGCCTTCCTATGAGGACGAAGGAGGGTGCTGGTGAACAGTCTCAAATTCATGCTGACCTGGCTGCTCCTAAAGAAATGAGGAGAGAAGAAGATCCAACTTCTATTCCCAGTACTTCTCCTATTGCTACTACAAGGAGAGAAGAGCCTACTTCTAGTAAATTAACAATACTTCATAGAACATTGAATGAAGACATCAACTGACTTACATTCTGTGATGCTTTAGGTTCAACACCTGCACCAGAACATTTGGTGACCACTGCAACTGATTCTGCAATTTTCTATGAAGAAGATGTTCGGGGTTGGAGGTTGTAGGAAGAGGGTTGCCAAGAAGACATGTCAAATGCTCCCAATGGTGAGACTAACCAGGAATCTGAGATATCACTGGATGAAATGATGAAACTTGGCGCATCTTTTGAAGAAATTTTTGATCATATTAAATTACCATGTGATTTATAAGATTTTGGACGTGAGTGTTATCCTTCATCATGTTAAATTTTTTTATTACATCTCTGACCATGATTGGTTGAAATGTACAGTTCTGTCTAAGAAAGTTGCTGATCTGCCGATGCCTGAAGGGGGTAGAGACAACCCTATCATTGTAGAGATGCTAGCTCAAGTAGAACTTAACTCGGTCGAGCTTCCTGAAATCTATCCTGAAAATACCATTGAAGCTAGGAAAGACGGGGAGGAGCCTTCTCATGCTACTGATCTACCGTTGGGTAAAAGATGATAATATTTGTGGCTATATTTAATTTTCAAGACAACTAATCAAATTTTGTTATCCTTTTGAACTAACCAAATCTTTCAATTGACTATGTAGGGCTGTCAATTTTAGTGGCTAGATCTGGAGGTGAAGCCTCAGTCTCAGCCCCAACGGGAGTAGAAAGTGAAGTACCAAGGGTCAGGGGGGAAGGAGTAGAACATGGCACTTCCTTAAGTGAATTAATCTCAGACTATATTCCCCCCTGTGATAGTGATGCTGAATCAGACCCAGAGGTGCAAAAGGTGCTCCAATTCTCACGTCACAAGGCATGGAAGAATATATGGAAGATCATATCTGAAGTGCCTCTTGAAGAGATATCTTCTAAGATCCCGTGACTATCATCCTTGTTCGTCATGCTGGGACTTGGTGGTTTTGGATATCAAGAGATCCATACCGTGGTGAAATAAGTCATCTTAAGGAGGGAGCAGGAGAAAAGGTGTCGTCAAGATCTGACCAGAGTGAGGTTGTTGACCAATATCGGAAAATTCGAGGTTGTGGTGTCCCGAGCTGAGGCTGATCATGCTGCAAAGCTGAAGGAGCTGAAGTATAAGATCAAGGAGGAATTTTTCCAGCATATGCATCTTCAGCAACAGTTAGATGTCGTTACTGGGGAACTTGACCATCTTAACAATTCATTGAAAGGAGTCTAAACGAATGGTATGAAAGGCATTACAGATGCCAAGAAGGCACTCAATCAAGCTGAAAAGAGTGAAGCTGGTCGAGTGAATGAACTTAAAGTGGTTGTTGATGAAGCTCAGGATGTCGTAAATCAAATGAAAAGTTATGTTGAAAGCCTCTTGTAATTCTTGAAAAAGAGAAGATACTCCAATCTGTGGATGTTCTTCTAATCTTGTACGTCAATGAAAAAGACATTTCATATTCAATCATTTGTACATGTATTCTCTTTCTAATTACTTATATATATTTTTTACCTAAGCCAATGGGCCTAGTAAGCATAGTTTGATTTTTTCTAGGATTATATAAACAACCCCACAAACTTTGCATCTTTTGTTGTTCAATATTTACTAAATCATACAATATGTATGTTTAGCAAGCTGGGACTCGACTTTTGTTCAGAGTTCCTTTTACAAGTTCCAAATTTAATGAGTACCCTGTCTTTTTTTTGGCAGTTTAAATTCATGCATGTTAGACATAAAAAGGATAATGTTTAAGGTCAAATATCTTTGACCGAATGGATTAAAATTGACTCAATTCCTTGATAATTTTTTTAAAAACATATTACCACATTCAATTATGGGGGAAAACATGTAAACTGTGACTTAAGAAATTTTGAATATGAGGGATGATATGAAAAAAGGGTTAAAATGCATTAGAGGAAGTATTTCCTAAGAGTGAAGTTACCACTATTTGACAAACCCATTAGGGGTTGAATTATGTAGGGCCACTTAAGGGAATTGGCTGCATAGTCAAATAATAGCATCTTTTGGATGACAGGTCTGTTATGTAGACTACTTATGCAAGGCCACCTAGGGGCACGTGTTGTATAGTCATGCAAAAGAACTCTCAGAAATTTTACTTTTCTATTGCTAAAAGCCAGTGGAAGTTTATGGATATTCAAATTTTCCAAAGCACAGAGTCTACTGTATGGAGAGAGGTACTTGAATATGGAGAGGATATTTCCAATAAATATTGTCAAATAATTGGATTAATGTCACTCCTGTGAAGGTCTGACCCAAACGTATGGAAGGGAAATATAAACCATAGACTTGAATACTTTAATATCATGAAAAAGAGTATGGGACAAATATGTTAAGGGTGGTTGTTTTTGCGGATCCCTACATATCGTCGTTAAGACTAATAAAAACAAAAGAGGTTTTCCCCCCAAGAATGAAGTTACCACTATTTGACAAACACGTTAGGGGGTTTGAATTATACATTTCCACTTAAGGGAATTGGCTGCATAGTCAAATAATAGCATCTTTTGGCTGACAGGTCCGTTATGTAGACTACTTATGCAAGGCCGCCTAAGGGAACGTGTTGCATGGTCAGGCAAAATAATTCTCGGGTATCGGACATTTTGTGACCAGAAGTCAAGAAAAGGGTTATGGAGATCTGGAAGTATTTAAGTTTAGGAGTATGACACATAAAAATGGGTATTGTCCAATGCATGAAGGAGATACATAGACCAATGCTGACCATAATCATGTTGTGGTTGGGTCCTGAATTGAGATGTTGGACTTCACTACATATCTCATTAGGATGAGAATCAATCCATACGTAGTTCTTGAAATACAGTTTAACGTCATTTGGGATGAGAGCGTAGGGGATCTTAGTTTAGGGTCGTAGAGTTCGGACCATAATGAGGGAGACACATTGTGTGTTTGTTATAAACATGATGTGAATAAAGACCAAGGTTTTTATACCACATTGATATACTCGCAGGGGGACTTTTCAGCCAAGGGACTGATAGTGGAGTTTGGGGTTAGGCCCAAAGACTTGGGGCTGGGTTCGAGGGATGCTCGAACGTTCCTACGTATCCTATAAGGATGGGAATCAATCCATACATAGTTCTTGAAATACCCTCTGTACAGATTTGGTTCGTACATGTGAAGGGTGGATGGGGACTTTAGTGCAATGATGGTTGGATCCAAGATTAAAGGTTCAGGCATTTACATGTATGCACGTAGTCCTTGGAATATAACATGATTGCAGATCAATGTCAATAATGATTCCCTCTCAGGTGAGGGTGTCAGAGATTGTTTTAGTTTATTGTCGTACAGGACAAAAGTACGAATAGTTTAAGGTCATATGCATGGACTGGTGCTACATAGTTTAGCATCATGTAGCTAGGATGTATTGCTATGCAGTTTAATGTCTTGCAGTGAGAACAATGGTGGATTGTATAGTTTAACATCATATAGCAAGGAAGATTATGAACCAATGTGAATATATTGGTTTCGGGTGGGGCTTAATGGATCAACATCGTATGAGATGGAGGTGAACTGATGTGAAGATATTGTTTTTGGGCTTGAACCTCAGGAGGTTGCCTATGTACCTAGCCTAGAAGGCAAGGATCAAAGTCTGCGTAGTTCGATTGAGAATGAATTGTTGGTCGAGTTGTGCTTGAGGACAACCCAAAGACGGTGTTAGGACTTATGCGTGGTTAGTGACCCAGAGAGGGTGTTATGGTTGAAGCTTACTCTAAGCTCGCGTGAGTCATGCTCGGTGCGAGAAACAAGAGGTAACAACAACCCTAACGATGCATAGTTTAATTTCATGTGGGACAAAATGGTGTTGTACAGTTTAGCATCATGTAGCTAGGACGTATTGTAGTTTAACGTATTGTAGGACATGTGCGCAGTTTAACGTCATGTAGGACGTATAAGGGACTATTTCACAGTTTAAATGTCATGCGTCATAGACATGGGGTGCTTGGAATTTTAACGTCTTACAGCTCGGACGAATAGTTTAACGTCATGTTGGACGACAAAGGGGACACAGTTTAAGTCATGTTGGACGATAGAGTGGCTATGCAGTTTAATGTCCTGCAGCAAGGAAAAATGGGACCATGTAGTTTAAAGTCTTGCAGTGAGGACTAATAGTGTATTTGTGTTACACAAAATACTTCTTCAAGAATATTACATTGGTTGGAGTTGTAATGAGTTCTCCATCCATTGAGATTAAAGAATAATCTCCATTGGAGTAGACCTTATGTATTGAGTAAGGTCCTTCCCACTTTGGTTCAAGATTTGGAGGTTTCTTTCCTAGTATCATTGGAGTTATGAGGACCAATACCAATTCTCCTTGGATGAATGAATGAAGACAAAAAAATTTATTAAAAGCCTGTGTTGTTCAATTCTGATAGACTTCCAAGTGGTGCAGGGTGCACAATCTTTTTTCATCTAATCATTCCAATTCATCAAATCACTTCTGAGACTGTTCATCTGTGGATGACTGATCACAAATGGCTACTTTGAGTAAAGGTAATTGAACCTCAATGGGCAAGACTGCTTCTATTCCATATACCAATGAATATGGAGTTGACTGCATAATAGTGCGGGTGGTGGTCTGATAAGCCCATAAAGCATGAAAAAGTTTATCAGACCATGATTTCTTATCATTATCCACCATCTTTTGCAGTATGTTTGAAAGAGTCTTATTGAAGGCTTCTATTTGGCCATTGTCCGCTGCATGATACCGAGATTAATGGTTGGATTTGATATTGTATTCTTGATAAAACTTTCTCACCTCGGATGAACAAAATTTGGTGCCATTTTCGGTCAATATGGTATGTAGGACACCAAATCTGGTAATGACGTTAGACTTGAGGAAGATAAAAATTCCTTTAGAACTAACTTCTTTGAGAGGTATTGCCTCTGCCCATTTGGAAAAGAAGTCAGTAGCAGTAAGAATATACTTAATCTGCTTGGATGTAGCCGGAGAATAAGGTCCTACTACATCCATTCCCCATGTGGAAAATGTCCATGAGTATTTAGCTATATGAAGCAACTCTGGGGGTTGATGAATGAAGTTGGAACATACTTGGTAAGAATGAAACTTCTTAGTGAAATCAACATAATCTTGCATCATTAAAGGCTATAAGTATCCAAGCCTTTGGATTTGACCAGAAAGTCTATGTCCAGACTGGTGGGGACCACAAACTCTTTCATGTACTTCATTCATGACAGCCATTGTCTCCTCACCATCAATACATATGAAGAGAATTCCATCAAAACCTCACTTGTAGAGAATTTTTTGGTGATCTGGGCTATCATAAAGAGTAAAAGTGACCACAAGTTGTTGGACTTGTTCTTTCCCAGCTCTATCAGGTGGGAGTGTTCCATTTTGAAGGTATTCCCTGATAGGTGTCATCCATCCTGTAGTATGACCATATGGTTCAGAAATGGGACCGATTTCATTGATTTCCTCTATTCTGATTTGATCAAAAGGTGAAACTACATGACGGTGGGCAATATTGATGATTGTTTTGTCCCAATTTGGATCTGCCAGGGTTGTGACTACATTAGCCAGTGCATCAACTTGGGCATTTTTTGATCACAGGACATAAGAAAATGTCGGTTCTGAGGGAAATTCCGCCATTAACTCTCTGACGTAATCACACAAAGGGATTAACTCTTCCTTTATTATGGTATAATCCCCATTGATTTGTTTGATTACCAAATCCGAATCACCTTTCACCTTCAAGTGATTCACCTGCGCCTGAAGCGCCAATTCCAAGCCTGCGATGAGAGCTTGATATTCTACTTCATTGTTTATACCACCTTCCGATAATAAAAAGGAATAAGGCAATACTGCCTTTTCTGGGGAAATAAGAACTATTCCTAATCCAACTTTGTTGAGTTTAGGATTTTCCATTCTCTTCCCTGTTGGACTTCTAGAGGCACCATCAAAGTACATTTCCCATGTTTGAGGATTATCTTGAATAGAGAAGACCTCTTCATCAGGAAGTTCAGTATTAAATGATGTATCTTCCACAGATGGATTCTCAACAAGGAAATCGGCCAGGGTTTGGCTCTTTATTTCCTTTTGAGACACATACTGGATATGAAACTACTACAAAATAATTTCCCACCTTTCCAGACGTTCTGTAAGCATTGGATGACTAAGGATAAATTTGAGTGGGTTATTGCAAGATACCAATTGGACCTCATGATGTTGCAAGTATTGTCTCAATTTTTGAACTGCAAAGATTAATGCTAGGAAGCACTTTTCAATACTTGAATATCGATTTTCTGCCTCAATCATAGTTTGACTGAGATAGTAAAGGCTGTTTTCATTCCCAGCATCATTCTTTTGGGCAAGGAAGGCACCCGATGATTTCTCTAAAGTTGTCACATATAGGATAAGTGGTCTTCCTTCAACAGGTGGAATTAATACCAGTGGACTCAAGATATATTTCTTGAGGATATCAAATGCCTCTTGGAAATCTCCGGTCTATTGGTAGGTGACTCCCTTCTTCATTAATTTGGTGAAGGGTAAACACTTGTTCGCCAAATTGGCAAAGAAACGCCAAATATAGGCCAAGTGTCCTTGAAGTCCTCTTAATTCTTTCAAATTTCAAGGAGGTGACATACCAAGGATTTATTTTTTTTCTCAGGATCAACTTCGATACCACGATGGTGTACAACAAAGCTGAGAAATTTTCCTGAGGTTACCCCGAAAGCACATTTCAAGGGGTTCATCTTCAAATTGTGTTGTCAAAGTTTGTTGAATATAATTTCCAGATCATCCAAGTGATTAAAACGTTGTCTATATTTAACCACCAAATCATCCACATAACATTCAAAAAAATTCCCTAAAAAGGGTTTGAAGATATGGTGCATGACACGTTGATACGTTGCACCTACATTCTTCAGGCCAAAGGGCATTACCCGATAGCAAAACATGCCTTGAGGGGCTCTGAAGTTTGTAGATTCTTCATCTTCTATATCCATTCAGATTTGATTATACCCAGAATATCCATCCATGAAGGAAAGTGCTTCATAGCTGGTTTTTGCATCAATTAAGATTTCTCTGATCGAAAATGGAAAATCATCTTTGGGACAATATAGATTAAGATCTCTGAAGTCAATGCAAACTCTAATTTTTCCATTCTTCTTTTTCACAGGGAAAATATTATCCAGCCATTTGGGATATTGAACTTCTCTGACGAAGTTAGACTTGATAAGCTTATCAACTTCAGCTTCAATTTTGGAGGCATAAGTTGGGTGTGTTATTCTTGCTGCTTGCTTGAATCCTTGATGTTCTTATGGAAAATCCAAATGATGAGTGGAAACATTGGGATCAAGACCTGGAATTTCTATATAATCCCAATCAAATATATCTCGATTTTTCTTTAGAAATGAAGTATATATTTCTTTCTATTCAAGGGTCATGGCTGCACTAATTAAAGTGGGGCGTGGATCTTCTTTTGTACCCAGATTTATTTCTCTAAGTTCATCCACAGTGGTAGAGATACCCTCTTCAAATGTTAGAGGAGCATCTCTGAGATCTTCCTCTTCCTCTTCAATATGTGTTACTTCTTCTGCTTCTACTTTCATAGTATATGATGAAGCATAATTTCCATGATTAGGGGAGAAGTTAAAATTTGAACATTTTGAAGAAGAGGCTGTCATTTCTGAACCTATTGATGATGAAGGGTCTTCCTGGGTTGATAGAGAAGAGATGATGGATTGAGAATTGACATCATTATTTTCCTCTCGTATTTCTATAACTTCTTCTGGCCTGGTTGATGAAGTATAGAATTGCTGGATTTCAGTGGAAGAAATGAAGACATCTCCATTTAAGGTTTCATCATTTCTTGCCCAATCAACAATTTCTCCCATGCTATCTGGCTCGATTGTCATAATTGACATTATGGAAGTTTCCATAAGAGTGTTTGGATTTGGGTTTATCCCGTCAATTTGACTGATAGGCAACACATAATCTATACTCACATGTATGAATGGGTTTACTGGAATCTTTTCCAAACCATATGAATCATTGATTTTGGTGACCTTCTTCGTTTTGGATTTTTCCTTTCCCTCCATGTGATAAAATTTTGCCTCAATGTACTAAGATTCACATGTTTTGAATGGGGATTTGTCACCATAAAATGTCCCGATTTTAACATTGAAACTATATTTGAGACATTGATGGTATGAAAAAGGTACGACCACATGTTGATGTAGCCAATGTCTTACAAGAAAAATGTTGAAGGTTGTGTCTTGATGAACAACCATGAAATCTGAATTAGATACAAGGTATCCAAACTGAATTCTGAGTGTAATTTCGCCCAGAGGTTCTTGTTCATTCTTATCATATCCTTGCAACATCAAAGTAGAAGGAGATAAATCACATTCAGTGAGGCCCAATCGACGAAGTGTATGAATAGGAATGAGATTGACTCCTGATCCATTATCAATGAAAGCTCATCGGATGTCTATATCATTGACTTTTCCAGATAGATGCAAAGGTCTGATATGTCCATGTACAACATCATCTTCATCTTCATCTGTAAAAGATATCACTGCATGACATTATGCAGGATCATTCTCTATATGGTAGACTTCAGCCGCAACAATTTCAGTTTGGAATTCTCGAGGACTTGACAAATCCTCAATAATCACCTCCCGAAGATCTTTTGATAGATTCAAGGCATCCAAAATTGATAACTTGGCCAGTACTTGGGACAAATGTTTCAAGACATCATACTTTTGTTCCAAAGGTCTGCGTTTCCCATCATAAAAATGTGGTTTTGCAGGTGCCTTGGAAGTTTATGCTTTAGCAGTAGATGCATCCCGTATCGGGGTAGGAGTTAGAAACACTCCTAGATTCGGTAGATTAGACCGACTAGGTCTATCTATTTGCTGAGAGGAAGAAGGTGGGACCTCTAACCGGTCTTCCAAAATAACTATGTCAAGACAAAATCTTCCATGTGTGGAAGAACTTTCTTGTTCCTGTTGAGCCCGCTGAAGGGCTTTGCCATGAGTTTCTGCCACATATACAGTTCTAGCAGGGGTAGGATTGAAATAGTGGCTTCTGTAATATCCGCGTCTTACCCTCACTAGTGGAAATATTGGATTTAACATTGACGTAATAACATCATTTTTTTAAAAACTAGTGTGAATAGTATGTGAGGAAAATTTATGGCATTGGTTTTTAGTAAAACTGACGCCAAAAACAATTATTCGATGATATTTCACGTCGGTTTTCATGAAACCGATGCATAAAATTTTAAAAAAATGTTTTGGCGTTGGTTTTGAGGAAAACCGATGCCAATAATAATAAAAAAAATTGGCGTCGGTTTTGAGGAAAACTGACGCCAATAATAAAAAAAAAAAATTGCGTCGGTTTTCCTAAAAACCGATGCCATAAGGTATCTTTTCGGTGTCGGTTTTGTCCAAAACTGACACCGAAACTCAAAAAAAAGGATTATCGGCGTCGGTTTTTAGAATAACCGACGCCAAAAGTCTTTTAAAATTATTCAGGATCTAAAACCCTCATTTTATTTGATCACCGAAATCGATCCCCGCTGCGGCACTTTGGACTCCCAATGACCTTTGAAGCTCATTTGTGATCTTGGAAGGCTATTGTTGAAGGTTTTGTGCCATTTGCATGATTTCGGGTATGCGTTCTTCCTTTTTATCTCTTATTTCATCTTCCATTGTTTATTTCTTCTTCCATAACCCTATTTTATGCGATTTTCAATATTGGTTCGATTTTAGTTGTTGTTTATCATTATTTTTGGTTAGTATTATCATTGTTGGTATAGATTTTATAGTGTTTGTTTTTCAAAGTCATTATACCAAGCGCAGTTTGGATTGAACATCTCTATTCGGGTTGAAATTCAAATTTTGTAAGGTTTTTTTTAATTTTGTAGATAAATCATTTATCATTCAATTTTGTTATTGATTTTCTTTAATTATTAGTTTATATTTTGTTTTAAATGTGTTAGGACATGTTTAAATATTCTTTCAACAAACATTCTTAAATATCCTGTCAATAAATTGTATTTTTTACATTGACTCCAATCAAATTTCACCCAATACACTTATTACATCCTTTAAATTAATGTACTATTCAATATTTTTGACACATGAAACATCGAAATATTGCAACTATGTAAAATGAACTAATAAATTTTAAAAGAATGATATTATAATTAAATTATAATATCAATATAACACACATGTATATAATATGAAAATAAACTGTTTAATCTATTTTTAAACGTGTTTCATATCTAATGTCTTTTATCTGATTATCAATAGTTTTTGTTAAATATGTTTTTGTTTACAATTGATCTGATAGATATTTAAATGTTTATATGTTTTAATATATTCATCAATTATATTGTGATATCAGGTATTAATGGGTCATAATTGGATTCATTTACGAAGAACCACTAGCGAATATGAAAAATGAGTTGATAATTTTTTGGAATTTTCTAAACGATATCTTAAAAATATTGATTTGATTTTCTGACCATGTGTGAAGTTTGTAAATATGAGAAAGTTAAACTCCAGAGAAATCAAGGATCATCTCATTTGTTATGGTTTTAGCCTTAATTATACACATTGGATCTTGCATGGAGAAAGAACTGAAAATTCAACATCCAATGTTGATGAAGATATTCATAATGAGGAAGAGGATCGTATTGAAGAATTAATTCATTATTTAGGTGTTGAAACCATCAAAAAAACACCAACTGTTGAACGATTGTATGGAGATTATGAGAAACCATTATTCCCAGGTTGCAGTAAATATACAGTGTTATCAGCAATTTTGATATTAGTTAACTTAAAAGCAGAAAATGGGTGGAGTGATAAAAGTTTCTCCAGTTTACTTGATCTTTTAAAAGAGCTACTTCCATAAGGCAATGGGCTTCCAGATTCCAATTATGAGGCGAAGAAAATATTATGCCCAATGGGATTGGGGTATAAAAAGATACATGCTTGCCCCAATGATTGTGTATTGTATAGGAAAGAAAATGAACATTTATCAAGTTGTCCTACATGTGGGATATCATGCTATAAGATGGATGAGAAATTCAACTCAGATTCATTCTCAAGTGATGTCATGTAACGTCATGAAAAATCAATTTTTTACTTTCCAATGATATCATCCAATATTTTTTTCATACAATTCTGATACTTCAATTCTGATTTATTTTTAGGTACCAGAATCAAAACTCCAGCTAAAGCAATTTGGTACCTTCCAATAATTCCTAGTTTGAAGCGTCTATTTGCAAATTTAATTGATGAAAAAAGGTTAATATGGCATTCATATGAGCGCATCTATGATGGTAACTTACTTTACCCTGCCGATTCACCACAGTGGAAGATTTTTGATAAAAAAATTCATGATTTTGGAAGTGAAGTTAGAAATCTCAGAATGGGATTGTGTACTGATGGAATGAATCCATATTGGAGCCTCAGTAGCCAACATAGTTCATGGCCTATTTTGCTGGTACTTTACAACTTGTCCTCATATCTATGTATGAAGAAAAAATATGTTATGATGAGCTTGATGATTTCTGGACCAAAACAACCAGGAAATGATATTGGTGTGTATCTTACACCATTGATTGATGATTTGAAACTGCTATGGGAGGAAGGTGTTAAAGTTTTTGATGCATACAAGAAAGAGTATTTTCTTTTGCATGTTATGATAATGTTCACTATAAACGATTTTCCTGCATATGGAAACTGATCTGGATATAGTGTTAAGGGTCATAAAGCATGTCCAATTTGTAAAGAAAAAACTTCATATTATCAATTGCATAATTGAAGAAAGACAGTGTACATGGGACATCAGAGATTTTTGCGAATTGATCATCCTTATCGTAGATTGAAAAAATCATTTAACGGTTTACAAGAATATAACCTTCCCCCTCGACCATTGTCAGCTGAAGAATATTATGACAGAGTGAAAGATATTGATTCGACATTTGGAAAGAGAAAAAGTTCTGGTTTTCAAAAACATATCTAGAAGAAGCAGTATATTTTTTTTGAACCACCTTATTGGGGATTTTTAGAGATAAAACATAACATTGATGTTATGCATGTTGAGAAAAACATATGTGACAGTTTGATTGGAACTTTGTTATATATAAAAGGAAGGACAAAAGATGGATTACATGCTAGATTGAACTTTATATTAATGAGAATACATTTGGAGTTAGCTCCTGCTGTGAAAGGAAACAGAACATATTTACCTCCGGCTTGTCACACATTAAGCAAGATTGAAAAGATGAATTTTTTTCAGTGTCTTCATGGTATTAAAGTACCCAGTGGTTTTTCTTCAAATGTGAATAATTTTGTGTCATTGAAGGATTGTAAATTAATAGGTATGAAATCTCATTATTTCCATGTGTTGATGCAACAAATTCTACTAGTAGCAGTGCGTGGTATATTACTAAAAGCTATTAGAAAGACAATCATCAGGTTATGTAATTTCTTCAAATACATTTGTAGCAAATTTGTTGATCCAAATTTGTTAGATGTGTTGGAGAATGAAGCAAATCTTATTCTTTGTCAACTATAAATGTATTTCCCACCAACATTTTTTGATATAATGGTTCATCTATTGATTCATTTGGTGCATGAGATAAGAATATGTGGGCCTGTTTATTTAAGATGGATGTATCCTTTTGAAAGATATATGAAAATTTTGAAAGGATATGTTAAAAATCCTTATCAACCAAAGGCCTCTATTGTTCAAAAATATGTATCATAAGAGGTGATTGAGTTCTGTACTGATTATTTGAATGAGGTGGAGCATATTGGTCTCCCTGTATCTCGACATATGACAGTTGATAGTGAAGGTAGAGGGGTTCGAGGCTTGAAGGTAAAGTTCATTCTACGTGATGAAGTGATGCAGGCACATTTATACATTTTGAACAACACAGATGAGGTTCAACCATATATATCCTCACATATTTCTGAATTAAAGTTATGATATCAGAAAAGAAACAAAAAGTGGTTGATGATTGAGCATAAGAAGTCATTTGTTTCATGGTTTAAAGATAAAGTCACCCCATATATATATGTATCATAAACATTGAAGTGGTTAGCAGGGGGACCATCTCTTAATGTGATCGCATGGTCTAGTTTTGATATCAACGGCTACACATTTTACACAAAAAACCTGGATGACAAGAGTACCGTTCAGAATAGTGGTGTGATGGTTTTCACTGAAGCAATGCATTTTTCGAGTGCCAAAGATAAAAACCCAATTTCTGCATCAACGTCATATTTTGGAGTTATTGAAGACATATGGGAAATTGATTATATTAAATTTTGAGTCACTGTTTTTAAGTGTAATTGGGTTGATAGTAATAGTGGCATGAAACATAATGAATATGGGTTTAAATTGGTTGATTTGAAAATATTTAATTACAATGAGGAACCATTTATCATGGAGACACATGCAAAACAAGTATTTTATGTCATTGATCCGTCGAATGATCAGTGGTCAGTTGTTTTTCAAGAAAAAAGATACCATTTGGGTGATGAGGATGATTCTGATGATGTTAGTGATTTATATGAGCCTTATTCATCTATTACGCAATTTCCAGATGGTTACAATGTGTATAAGACAGACATAGTGCATGAAGTACGTACTGATCATGATGATGGCATGTGGGAAAACACTAAATTAGTCTCCTAATTTTTCTGGTATATATTTATATTTTGTGTCCATTTTTGAAACTTACAAATGCATGCCTCTATTTTTACATAATTATTTTTGTCTTGTTTCTAATTATTCAGTTTTCTAATGATATGCAGGTACACAAAATTTCATTACACTTTCTAGTAGCAATGTCAGATACAGATAGAGAGGAGCAGTTACCGAGGTATATCTATTTTGACATATTATTAAATATTCAGTAATATACTTATTTAATGAAATAAAACTGTTAATTTACAAAAAAAAATTGCAGGACTATTGATGCGTCCTCGGCGAAGGAGACTTCTCCTGTTACTACTCAAAAATAAAGTTCTCAAGTTAGTAAACGTGGTATTACACATTTACCAAAACTATCACTTGCTCATGATGATAACAAAGTACACATCCGTTTTGATGATAATAATAATGCAGTTGGCCCAAACGCAGTTCAGTTTGTCAGTTATATAGCGATGCAGAGCCGTTGCAGGATTAGTATTTTATATCCAGATTGGAAGTCAGTGGAAAGGACGGCGAAGAAACATCTTTGGGAGGACTTGACGGTAAAATATCTTAATTTATTTCTTTTATATCATTTTTTGAATATTATATATTTTAAATGACATATTTAATTTATTCAATTACAGATGACATTCAATTTTGAGGAAACCAAAGAAATTAAGAAAAGACGTCTCTCTTTAGCAGCAGTTCGATGGAGAGATTTTAAAACCAAACTGACAAAAAATTATGTTTTTGGAAAGAGAAGGTTTGAAATTCCATGTCTTAAGTATCCATATATAGATGAAGAAACATGGAAGCGATTTGTTGACAGTTGTCGGGAAGAGAAATTTTAGGTATGGTAATTGTTTTATATTTTAAAATTTATGCTATATTTTTCTTATTACTTAGTAGTTTATTTTTATATAATAGGCCTCTAGGAGATCTCATCAGGAGATATAGTTGAAAAACGTATACTCTCATACTTTATCACGTGGTGGGTATTCTTATTTGGAGAAGAAAATGATTGAAGAAAAATTTGAAGCATTAAGAGCTCGATCAAGTAGTGGTTCAGAAGAGGTCCAGTTTGGTCCTCCATCTCCTCTCACTCACCATGAGAAATGGAAATGAGCAAGAAGAAGAAAAAATGAACAATATATTACAAAGGAATATCATCAAGTAGATGATAAAATTGTAAATAAATATTATTTATTTGTTAACAATTTTTCTGTTTTATAATTTATAAACACTAATATAACCTTTTTATTTTTCATTTCAGGATGAACTTCAGGAGAAAGAGACACATGTCTCTTTTATCCCTGAGGGTAGGATGGACATCCTAGCCACTGCTTTGGGAAAGACAGAACGCCCCGGCCGTGTTAAAGGATACCAGGTGGGTGTTAGTATTCGGAAGGTTTTTGGTAAAAGTAAGTAGTCAAAAGACCCAGAAATAGAATCCTTAAAAGAAGAGCTGAAAGATATGAAACAGTCTATGGGTGATCAAATTCAAGCAACAGTGCATAAGGATTTATTAGAACACTTGAAAAGACAATCACAGTCTACGCAGACTTCCCAGGTATATTATTTATTTATCATCAATTTTTCTATTTTATAAATTATAATCACTAATATAATTTTTTCATTTTTCAGCCTTCCCAGTCTTCTCACCCGGACTACCCTGCCCCATCTGGTTACTCTGCCCCATCTACGTAGCCTTCCGAGGTATATTATTTATTTGTCATCAATTTTTCTATTTTATAAATTATAAATACTAATATAAGTTTTTCATTTTTCAGCATTCTCAGCCTACTCACCCGGACTACCCTGCCCCATCTGCTTACCATGCCCCGTCTGTGCAACCTTTCGAGGTATATTATTTTATTTTAATCAATTTTTTTATTTTATAAATTTTAAACACTAATATTACTTTTTCATTTTTCTGCCTTCTCAGCCTCCTCACCCAGACTACCCTTCCCCATCTACTTACCCTGCCCCGTCTGCGCAACCTTTCGAGTTATATTATTTTATTTTAATCAATTTTTCTATTTTATACATTTTAAACACTAATATTACTTTTTCATTTTTCTGCCTTCTCAGCCTCCTCACTCGGACTACCCTTCCCCACCTGCTTACTTTGATCCTCCACCTCCTCCCTCGGATCAAGCCTTATATTGTGAGTTGTTTTCGGGAGATCCTCATGTACATATTGTTGTGTTAGGACAGGTGCATTTTTTGGGGGACTCGGTACATCATCAGCCTATGCAGGTGGGTCATGTTAGAGTATCATTACTTGTTATTATATATCCTACTGCTCTAATACCATTTTCTACTGTGGAGATCACTAGTGTTGGGGAATGTATGGGCCATTTTTTACTTTGGCCAACTACCCTTCTTCGTTATATTTCACTTGAGGTATGCATTTTTTTAAATATTAATTACAAATGATTAAAAATTACTTATAATGTTTTCTAACATTTAACTTATATAGGAATATCTGAAAGCAAAATAAACTGCACAAATTCAACAAATGTTCAAGAACAGTTGGCTTTATATACTTCTGATATTTCTTATGGGTTAAAAATATTATCTGAGTCCTCATCTTTCTTGAATTTTATCTATGAGTTTCGGATGACGCCCGATATATGTGGAATAAATTATGGATTGAAATTATTGAAAGAAGATATCATGACTTTAGTTAATTTTGAAGAGATCACGTAGAGTGTGGTACAGTTTTTTATCATGTAAGTAAATTGATGTTTGAATTTCTTTTTCTTTAATAAAATATTGTTATGTCATTGACTAACTATATTTTCTTTTTAAATTAGGTATCTACACAAGCTTCTTTTAATAAAGGAAACAACAGGCATTTATAGCTTTATAGATCCAGATTACATTTCCTCGGAAGCCAAATATGTAAAGAATCATGAAAGAGTTCAATATATATCTGAGAGATTAACACAGAAAGAGATTCAGTGCTGGTTTTTGCCATATCTTGATAAGTAAGAACATCAACATTTTTATGAACTAATGATCATTATAATGTCATTAATTGTGAACTTTTTGTATTGTAGGAGGCATTGGATGTTAGGCGTATTTTTCCCAAGTGAATGCACCTTATATTGGTTTTTCTCTTTATTATGAGGAGTGCATAAAACATTTCTCACCTTATTAAACAGGTAAGTTTTTTTAATTTTTTATAAGCTCATTATGTTTAATTTTCATTGTTTAGACAAGTATTATTAGTTCATATATAAAAAAATGCAGATCATGGAAACATTTTAACAAGGAATACATGTCAGAAAAGAAACCAATGGAAATCAAATATGTGGAAGTACAGGTAATTAGTTTTTATATTTTTGTTATATATTGTTTTTTTAGTTAAATGTTTTATAACTGAAGTGTCATCGTCAAAATGGACATGTTGAATGTGGTTATTATATTCTACGATTCATGTATGAGATAATCACAACTGGGAAAACTACTGATTTTCATAAGGTTAGTTGTATTAATTTTTTATATATTTTCTGCCATATTATTCTATTTTTTAATATTATATCATTCAATATTATTGTAGGCATTCAATGATTCATAGCCTTATTCCGAATCTGATATGACCCATATTCAATCTACTTTTGCAAACTATTTGTTAAGTCTGATTAAGATTTGAGGTATGTATATTCTAATATTTATAAATAATAATACATATGGGTTCAAAAACCTAACTCTTTTAATATATTAGGTGTTTGAACCTACTAATAATCAAATGAATGCTTCAATAATAACCAACAATGAGCAAGCCGTAAATGCTGGAGTCGTGGGACTTGCAAATGTCACAAAATTTCTTGTAGTCATTGATTGTAGGTACGTGTATTTTAATTTTACTTTATAATAACAATGTATAGATAATTTTTTTGATTAACTAGATATAATCATTGAAGTTATACAAGTCATTGGATGATAAATATTGTTTAATTTTTTTTGTATACTGTGTTATTTTTACAGGGGTTTTGAATTTTTTGGGAAGTGTAATTGGAAATATTTTATAATTTTTTTTTATTTATGGAGTTGGTTATTCAAATAACTGACGCCGAAAAATTAAAAAAAAATATTTATGGCATCGGTTATTTAAATAACCGACGCCGAAATATTAAAAAAAATTAACTTTGGCGTCGGTTTTAGATAAAACCGACGCTGAAATCTGGTTTGATCAGGTCTTCGGCGTCGGTTTTAGATAAAACCGATGCCGAAGACCCACCTTTCGGAGTCAGTTTTAAATAAAACTGATGCCGAAAATCCTGTCTAAAATTAGTTTCGGTGTCGGTTTTATGTAAAACTGTCACCGAAACTCTTACCGAAAACTATATTTTTTACGTCGCCTTTATAAACGTCGGTTTAAAACCGATGGCAAAAATTAAAAAAAACCGATGTTAATTTATGTTTTTCCACTAGTTCCTATATCCTAGATCTCTGTCTCTTCCTCTAATTCCTCTGTTAGATACAGGGAACTTAGGCTCATCATAATCGAAACTATCATTGGCATAAGGATCTGTTAAATGAATCATGTTAACATAACCAAAGATCAATTCTTCATCTGATGAAGATTATTCCTGATGAACCAATTCAGGATGTGCCATTTGGCGGGGTGGTGCCCATGATTTGAAGTAGATGACATAAAATCTTCCAGAGTCAAAGAAAATTTAGGCTTTGACACGAACTCGTCTTCTTTTGACTGATCTTCTTTCTTCAAATTATGCTACTTCTTTGAAGATTTTCCTTCTGATGGAGGGGGTTTTATTGTGGCATTCGTAGCAGAAGACACAATCGGTTGATTCAATTGTGTTCATAAAATTTCATGAGTTTGGTTGATCATTTTCCTGACCATACAATCATCATATTTCTTCGCATTTTTACTTTTGACTTCATGCCACTCACCTTCTTCCTCTAGATCAGTAGCAGTAACACATGCTACCTGGGATGAAGAACCTTTCAGTTTTACCTGTCCAGAGTCTACCATCTTTTGAAGGAGGTTTTTGAAGACAAAACACTCCTAAATGGGATTCCCCAACATCTGATGAAATGGAAAATAGTTGGGGAGGTCTTTATCTCCTTCCTTGTTTGGACTTTTGGGCCTTGTAAACTGAACCAGATTATTTTCTAGAGCCGAGATGAAGTAGCCAGGAACTTTTTCATTCTGGAAAGAATAAACTTTATTCTTCAAATCTTTAAACTGTTTCCGCCTTTGATCTCTTTGATCATCTTGATGAGGCGTTCGTTGTTGTTGATGCTCAGGAGGTGGAGCCCTTCGATATGATGAAGGTTTTGAAGTGGAAGTAGGTACAGGTGCTTGTTTAAGTGTAATTGTAGCAGTCTCTACTTTCTCTATTCTCCTTCCTGGAACTGATGGAATTACACGAGTTTTAGCCTTAGTATTTATAAGAGAGTCTTCGATCTGTTGAGCGATTGAAGTAAGGTCTTGAAACCCTCCTGTTTATTTCACAGGGATCAACAGTGTGCATAATTCATCACGCAAATTTTCTACACAGATTGACAACAATTCTTCTTGAGGGAGTGCTAAACTTAAGGAATATGTTAATCCCTTCCAACGAGTAATGAAATATGAAACTCTTTCATTCTCTCTTTGTTTACAATTAGTAAGATAAAAACTTTCATCTTTGGTAATGTTGAGCTAAATTGAAGAAGGAACCTTTGACGGAGATCTTCCCACCCAGTAATTGACCGGAATTGCAAACTTGTATACCAGACAAAATCAGGTCCTTGTAATGATTGTACAAAACACCTAAGATTAATTGCTTCTTGTTGTTGAGGATTTCCCATCATAGGATCACAATAAGAAACAAAATGTGTTAAGTGTTTTTCTGGATCTCCTGAACCTTTAAAAATTGGGAATGTGGTACTCGCAAAATTTGATGGGGGAGGAATTGCATCCACCCATTTAGGGTAAGCTATCTTTTCTGGTTGAATTTGTGCACGCTTTCCTTCCATAGATTCCAACCGATCTGTTAATGACTCAATGGTAGTCATTAATTTTTGAGAAACATATGGTTGATCTTGGACCTGAGCAGGTGCAATAACTGGAGTTTGGACGGGTGTGGCGACCGGTACTACCACTGATGGTAGTATTGTCGGTTGTTGTTGCGTATGACCCGTAGGATTGGACCTATGAGGGTGTGCTTGTAAAGGGGGATATTCTTGATCCATCCTAGTAGCTACAACAAAATCCCTTGATTGATTAACTCCAGCATGCTTAGAAGGAATATTTTCTTGAAGTAGTTCTGTATTTAACCTCCTTAATTCCTTCATTTATTCTTCTTGTCCTGCAAACCTTTCCTCTAATGAGAGTGATTGGCCTTCTCCAGAGGTAGGGTGGGGTGTAACCTGACTTTTACCCTTTTCCTTGGAATGTTCCTTTCTGGAGTATGGAAGGGCATTACTCGAAGGAATATTTTGCCCTTGGGCAACCCTCTGTCTTCTGGTACGCACACCTCCTTCATTCGTTTCTGTGTGCATAGCCTATTGAACAAGAACTTCTTCATCTGATCCCTCTGAGTGAGCCTCAAGTTCTGGGGGATCAGTGACGATGACATTGATGAGATTTATCGATGCATAACACATTGCATACCTTCTGTCAGCGCTTCTACGATACTTTCTTCCTCCATGTTCTTTATGAGACATTGCCTTTTGTTTGGTTGATCCCTCGGGAACTTCTTGATGAACCGTAATTTGGAGGGAATCTCCTGATAATTCAACTCTGCGTTCCTCTTGTGGCTTCTTCCCTAATCGAGAGAAGACTGACTTTCACTGAGGAAGAGATTAAGAATTTGAAAAAGTCCCCAGTCTGGTGGACTGGATTTGTTCCTTTTTTTCCTGCTCAACTCTTCAAATCCTATCTGTTGATTCTGAGGGTTGGATTAAAAGATACCCCAGCCTAGAAAGCTGAGGTGGCTCTTGAGCTGCTACATCTGAAACTTTCTTAAAATCCCTCCTGATTTTGCAAATTTTAGTCTAGAAATTGGCCATATTCATCAACCTACATCCACTCAAATCACCTAGCTCAGATGACCGTTGGATTATTCCTGACACCTCTGTCACCTGATGATGTGTGTGCTCTAAATGAGAATCTTGTTCGATATTCTTATTTGCTTGATGCAAGAGTAATTCAACAACTTGTTCTTTATATGCCTAACTTTGGGAAGAACTAGTTGAGGCCTGTTCTTGAGCAAGACTTTGATTACACACAAAACCAAGTAGTTGTGGCCAGCCATGGGCAATAACATTTCATGAGACCACTTTTGGCGGGCATTGCTGACTGGAGAGTACAGTGAAATGTAGTGCTCCATGAACAACCCATCCCCTAGTATGACCAGATGGGGCATTGGTAATTAACTGGCACAACCTTTTTAACGTGCTAAGGCATGAACGTTGAAGGGCTCTCTACTGCTTTTCAACCTTTGGATGTCGGGAAACTGAGAGAGATGCCAAATCAATTTGGAGTTGCAACCCTTATATTATCTTGACATTATTTTGATATTCATCATAAGATAATATTTTCTCTTTTAAGTGACAAAGAGTTTTCCATGTGTTGAGACGAATATCGTGAATACAATCTTCTGTCAACGTTTTTGGAATATCACACTGAGAGTCAGCTAAAGGACAAAACATGACTGGTATTTCACCTTTCTCCAGTTGTTTTCTCATATTCATCACTTCCTATTTGTCATTCGATGAAGATTCTTCAACCTGATTGGACCAAAGCTGGTGCTTCTTTGTTGCTTCATCAGATTCAACAAGATTGGTAGAGAATTCATTTGTCAAATTAGAAGATGAATGACCCAGGGGTGGTTCAGAGAATGGCCTACACCCCAGGATATCTTCTGATTTAGAAATTATTTCACCTGCTAGTGGTAAGGCATCAAACATGACTAGCTTCGCATTTGAAAGTGCCTCAAGATAAGAGGGATTTCTCATTACTGCATTGTCCATTGAAGAATTTTCTAGGCAATACGAATTAATACTGCGGAGAGGACTTTCATAGATAAATTCATCATCATCATGGGGAGGACCACCATGGTGGGTTATAGTAAAAGATGAAACCTCTTGCTCCTTGGTTTTCTGTCCACACAGAGGGTTATCATGGCTTTCATCTGAAGATAATACTTCGAGATTGAACGAATTTTCATGAAGCAAGCCTTCATGAGGAAGTGTCTGATGAAGACCTTTGTAATTATTGTTGTTACTTTCGGAATCTGGAAATGAGGGAGTAGAATCTTGAGTTGCAAAAGACAATTGTTTGAGGGCTTCAAGAACTCTAGCATTGAGCAAGTCTTTATTGCAGATTGGCTCTTGATCTTTCAACTGTTCTGGATGGTTCTTTTTCTTGGACGCCTTCTTACTCACTTTGGAACCCACTAGTTGACGAAAGTGGTTATAATGGGCAGGTTTATGTGTCTGATCAGGAGAAATGGTCAGGTTAGGCTGATTATCTCCATTTAAATTGGATGTATGTACCCGACTTGATTGTCTGTATGACATGGGGGAGTATTCCCCATGACCCTCCTGGACTGGAACAGAGGTGCGTATCTACTCCGAGGTGACATGTTGATGAGTCACTCCACTGATAGGGATATATTTATGTTTATTTCCCTATGATGTCGCTGAAGTTTTTATAATATTCTGACAGGTATCCAGAATATGGGCAGGGATTTTCTTCTGCTCTTTCACCATTGTCAGAATGTGCTTGGTGACTTCAGCTACCGGAACGGGAATATACGTCCATTACGTGCTTGGAGTAGGTATGTGTGCCTTCTCCTGCCCTCATTTTCCTATCAATGGATATTGACAATGCTTATTCATAGGGGCAGAGAGTTGATTCTACTCCAGATTTTTCATCAGAGATTTTCGACTGACTTCTCCGGGTGCTACCAAACGAGACTGTTGGCAGGCTTGATGAACATTGGCAGGTGTATGTGCCTGCTGTGTATTCTTTATCAAGTATGGTTGATAGGTTTCCTTTAATACTGGTAGATGAGACTGCTGACAAAATTGGTGATTGTAAACAGGTGTATGTTCCTGCTTACCGGTTGCCACCATATTAGATTGGCGAACTTCTTTGGTTGCAGTCAGACGAGCCTGCTGACTGGCTGATGAATTATAAACAGGTGTATGTGCCTGCCTATAGTACTCTTCCAGAATTACCTGGCGGGATTTTTGTGTTACTCCCAGGTGAGTCTGCTGAGCAGTGAAATTAGGACGGATGGGTTTATATTCCCGCTTGTTGTTTTCCATCAAGTTAGATTGATGGACTTCTCCGGAGGGGGTAGAGGTAAGAACCTGCTCCCTGTTGACCGAATTTTGCCTCTAGTGGTTCGTCTTGCATGATCGGGTCTGAGAAACCTGGTCTGAACACCTAGAGTTGATACCCTCATCATGTTGAGGGTGCACTACCGCACGAGTCTAGCGACGATTGTTGGTGGGAGTTCTCAGGAAAAACTCATGCCTTCTTGAACCGAGGCCTTGAGTTACCTCTTCATTCACCTCCATGTAATATGGGAAGGACTGGTTGTTGCGTTCCGAGTATAACAACCCGTAATGGTTGGAGATGGTGGTTAGCACCACCTTCTTCTTGACCACTGGTCGTCGCTGTCCGGACAACCAGGGTGAGTTGTTAACTTGGAGGGCTTATCGAGTGGCCTCCAGAGCCAGGATGGTACTGTGTTGACGATATTCCCTCACCAATGCATTCAAGACCCAGCGTTGCAAATTCTGAGTAGGTGATGTCGTCCTTAGAGCGGATGAGGATCCAGCAGGAGTAGTGGCTGAGGCATTCACAGGTGTGAATTTTAAAGAAGTCATTTCGTATTGCAAAGAGATCTTGAAAAAGAGTGCATGTTTGATATAGCATACATAATCAAGATAAGTTTGGCCAGACTACATATTTTGGATGAGAACATATGTTATTGATTGCTTTGTTGGCCCTCATATTGATTTTAATAGGGGCCTAACAAAAAAGTAAAACTTCATTTAACTTGGTTAAGGATTCACGTCGGGTTCACCATTTTTTGTTTCTTTTGGAAATGGGGATGACCTTGTTTGTTTAAGGTTCAAACTTTCCAATCAGTTTCTAATGGTTTTATTCGTAGAACTATAAACATCCAATGATTCTATATCCATTTGGACCTACTTTCCAAAGGTAGGTGCTCATTAGTTGTGGACCGATGAGGCTTAAGAATTTTCATTGGTCAAGAGGATGGGAGGTCAGGATCATCACACCTTTTTTAGGGGAATTATTACCTACTCTGGGACTCTCTTATAGATTTAAGTCATGTTCATAAATCCTTATTAATTAACCAAGTATGAAAATGATTTTTCCTTTAGATTTAGCAATCAACGATTAATATGTATGGGGTTTAGAGAATATTTTATATGTATTTGAGGTTCTTCATCGATGGAGAATCATCCATATGTATTAGAGATTATTAGTCAATGGTATCCTTTAATACATTATATAGAAATCTCTTGGTCATTATGATAACCATACTGGTTTTAAATCCACTCAGTGGGGAACTTGAAGTTTATTGTCGTTCAGAAAGACAGGGATTATTTCAGAGTTGGGATCGTACCCGCAGATGGTCTACCTACGTATCCTTGTTAAAAAAAGAAAAGAATCAGAACCCACATAGTTCGATAAGAAGGATATAGTTTAACGTCATATGGGATAGAAAATAATTAATTAAATATGGGCTTGAACCTTATAAAGTCTTCCTACGTACTCTACTTTTAAGGAAGAGATCAAAGTCCACATAGTTCAGGAGAGGTTTATGCATAGTTAATGGACCAAAAAGAGATGTCATTATTACTTTTACACTCTAATACCATGTGAGTCATGCTCGGTGTGAGAAACAAGAGGTATCAGTAAACATGAAAATGGTGCCACAAAAGATGCAGTCATGAGAAATGATGTGGGGATTACGTATGTATGATGGCCCAATTAAATGAAGACCAGGACTTATTTCAGGAAAGAAGCCCAGGAGCAGGGTCCATAAAGGTATTTGTACTTTATGGAGATTTGGAATTTTAACTTAAGGCTTACTCTTGAGAAGGAGACTCAAATTAAAAGGGACTTATGATTGGGGTTTATTCTTGAGAAGGAAGCCCAAATCAAAAGAAATTAAGGTGGGGAATACTCCTAAGAAGGAGGCCCAATTAAAGGAAATTATGATTGGGGATTACTTCTGAGAAGGAGGCACAATTAAAGGAAATTATGATTGGAGCTTACTCCTGAGAAGGAGGCCCAATGAATTCCTCTCAGATAAGGAAGAAAACAAAGGAACCATGCCATAAATGGATTTAAAGAGGGTTTTGAAGGCCATGTCTTGAAGAAGAGAGGTGGATTTGAGGAAAGGAGGTGATTAGGAAGGAGGCGTGCAAGTATTGTTCTGGCGTGAAAGTCCTGGTCGCGCAAGTAGACTTGCGCGACATGAGTCACCTTGGGCGACGATGAATCTATAGGGTAATACTTGGGTGACTTTGAACTCAATACCTTAGTATCATCCCTAGAGGCTTCGAGAAGGTTGGCGCACAAGTTCCCTTAAGAGGTCAAGGCGACGCGCAAGTGTTTCTATTTCCCTTAAGGGCTGAAAACTTAGGCACGCAAGTGTTGATGAGTTCTAATACATAGGCCTTATTCTTCCTCTTTAGAGCTTCCATTCTAGGTAAAGAATTACCTTAGAAGTGTTCGGAAGATGTCATACAAAGACTTGGGTGACCAGAGCTTGAATATGAGTTTTGGAAAATTCATCCTTGAAATGGGGGGCCTATAGGGGCTATTTATAGGCCACTAGGCACCTTGGGTGAAAAAATAAATAGGGCGTGCAAGTGACTTGCGCGACCCATATGTGGCACGCAAGTGACTTTCGCAGCGCGCAGGATACCTGCGCGACTCCCTCCAAATGAGTTCATGGTTCATCCCTTTGTCAATTTTTGATGTTCGTCAAAGGGTGACCCTCATTGGGCTTAAGGTATTCCCCTTTTCCATTTGTTGGACTCTGTGACGGAAAAGAGCTTCAACAATAGTCGATGAAGATAAATGTACTGATAAAGGGAAAAAACCTTGTGTATAACCCTATACAGATAAAGGTGGATATGGATATAGTGGTGAGATATATGAAGGAGCAGTGCCTTGTATAGTGGATGGTAGGAATGGGTAATAAGAAGTTATGGGAGTCTGAGCACTACCATCCTATGAGGGTGTAGGTGGAAAGTGATATAAAAAGGTGAGTATGGAAAATAAGGATATGGTATAATCATAAGATGAACTACTGGTGACTGAAGTGACATGAAGGGAGGACAAACTATATGACCTTCTATTGAATGAAGCGAAGTGGTGGTAGACTGAACTGTAGAATCGATCGTACGAGTACCCCCAACCATACTGTCCAACTATAAAGTATGATATAATTTTATCCTCAAGGAAGTATCTGAAAATAACATGGATGATGAAATAAAACAAATTATAAAAATATAAATAATATGAAAGAACATAATATCAAAAAATAAAATGTACTTATAGTGATGATTATATGAGATATACCTAAATCTATAATTCTCTATTCATTTATCTTCATTTTTCTCCATCTAACTTCCTTATAATTAGTCATTTTGACCTAGAAATTTAAAATAATATTTTAAGATAAATAAAAATAATGAAAATGTTAAATAATACAACTGATTGACATTAAAAACAAATGAAAAGACACAAAATTCTACTTAATGCAAGGATTTATCAAATTAAAAATAATAATTTCATTACATTTTCATATCCAGCTACCACAATGATAAATAATTGGAATTTTTTTCAATTTAATTAACAAAATTAATTTGATATCACGTATGAAAGTTTAAAAAACACATAAATATTATAATAATATCAAGTAAATACTTATAAATGTGTCAATTTCATATGTTCTCTATTATAATTTATAATTCACAATCTTTTCTAACAATTGAATCATTTGCGTCATCAAATGAAACATTTTAATAAATACAAAAAGGTTTATCCAAAACATTAATATCATCCATGTCTTCATCAAAAATATGTCTTGGAATGATATCAACAATAACACTAAATTTTTGTTTTAACAGGTCGGTTACATAAAACACTTGTCTAGATTATGATGTAAGAATATAAGGTTCCTCGATATGAAGATAACATTTCATATCAATCACTCTAAATGCATGGCTATATATATTCATGCCTTGTTGTCTCATTGTATCAAACTACTTACATTTCATCACTGTAACATGACCATGTGCATAGTAATATAATAAAATGATTCTTTTGACAACCCCATAATATGATATATTTTCTGATCGAGGTTATTTGTTTGATTCACTCACAAAACAATCTATTGTGGCACTTATCATGACACCATCATGATGCATTGACATTTTTTGTAGCACAAATATCTATAATGAATTTAAATCCATTAACAACCATTTCCTTAAAATCACATATCACGTTATTTAGACCAAATGACAATGCCCTTATTTCATTTGATACACCATTCATTAGTAAACATAGAACTTGAGAGATACCAACACAAAATATTAAATGGATACTTGTGATTAAGTTATATAAAAAATA
Organism: Viscum album; assembly: GCA_963277665.1. NCBI lineage: Eukaryota > Viridiplantae > Streptophyta > Magnoliopsida > Santalales > Viscaceae > Viscum > Viscum album. The sequence goes on from OY728146.1 coordinate 1,527,918,069, forward strand.
AATCTATTACCTTTGACTTTAACCAGGAAATAAATTATTTATTTTGAAGTTTTTCCTTCCTCTTAATATATATAGAACAATGTATCCTTTTTATAATTTCTAAATTTTATCTAAAAATATGAAAACTTTAAAATTTCAGAAGCTATTAAAAAATAACATAATGAAATAAAATGCATATTTATTAGTTTACTTACTTGATGTAATCATCAAGCCTTCCATAGTTGAAAAATGTTGTATGATGATCCATTTTCCACTCTTCCCTACTTAAAGTACATAATGAGTGATCCAGGTATTCCCCATGTTTGGGGTAGTGAAGAAAATATAGGCTCAATGGGATCATATTGCTCATCTTCAATTCTCATTAGTAGATTAAACATCATAGTGATGTTATCCAAGTATGATGAATATAAATCTATGCATTCTTATGCTAAATTGACTTTCAAAATAGATCCTTCAAGATAATATTTATTTCTTCCATAAGATTTCAATGTAGACATCATTCTTTCTATCAGATACATCCAACGACTCAAAATAGGACCACCAAAAAGAACTTGTTTAGGAAGATGCATAGTCATATGTAGAATACATGTGAAAATGGTGGTGGGAAATTTTTCTCTAAGTCACAAAGAATAATTATTGTATCTCTCTGAAATTTCTAAATAACACTTCTCAGTATTTTGGCACAAATTTCTTAATAAAAATGACATAACTTAATCACAACAACTCTAACATTATGTGAAAGTAAACGTTGAGTGATAATGGGAATCAACTCATGTAACAAGACATGGTAGTCATAGGTTTTAATAAATTTTGATTCCATGTCTTGTAGATTCACCCTTTTTGAAATGTTACTTGAATAACCATTGGGAACCTCCAAACTTTCCAAGACCTAAAGGTATTGTTTTTTTTCATGTTTGTCATCAAAAAATAGGAAAAAGGGACTTTCAACTTATTTTGACCATTTAACTAAGGATAAAGTCTTGGTCTTATGCCCCAATACATCAAAATATGACATGAACAAAAATCAGGTTTTTTCCCTTGAAATTTAAAAGAGTATCAAGTAAAATGTCACAAATTTTTACTTGATATTCATTGCATCCAAAAAATGACATAATAAATTCGATTAACAATACAGAAACTCAAAGAATATACTTTTCTATCTCTAATTTCTATTGGAATTTGAATTAAAATTCCTTCAATTTTTGGAATTTGATTGACTCTTACAAAGAACATAATTCAAACCATAATTTTTCTAACAATATCATTCTCCGACATTTGTTGAGGTGTTTTATATGTCTCTATGGTATTATCAAATTGTCTTTGATTTTTCCTATATGGATGATCCATCAGTAGAAATAATCAATTTCCTATGAAGTATAAGGTTTTTCAAAATTTTAATCTTTGGGAATATGTATTTTTCATACAAATAAGTATGAATTATTTTCCTTTTTTACTCTAACCAAACATCATTCTATAAGAAGCAAAATCATTTATCATCCATAATAAATTTGCATGAAACATAAATCACTCCTTCCTAAAATAATCATACACTTATACACCAATGATACAAAACTCATTTAAATCATCTATTATTGGTTTCAACTATATGTAAATATCATTTCTAGGATCACTAATTCCAAATATAAATACACTCATGATGGTAAATGGCTTCTTCATATACATCCATGATGGAAAGTTATAAATGTCAAATAAAAATAGGCCAAGTATTTTGTGCAATACGTATATAGAAAAATGGGTTGAAACCATCACATGATAATCCCAATCTAACATTTTGTGGGTCAAATACAAAATCATTATGTAACCTATCAAATTTCTTTCAAACTAATCTATCTAAAAGATGCACTATTTCATTGTTATCCTTATTTCTTTTATATCTATGCCATTTAATGTTTCTTGTCATTTGTTCTGGTATAAAATTTTTTTGAAGCCTAGGAATTAAAGGAAAGTGCCACATAACTTTCTCTTGTATGTTGATGTACATGGATTTCACTAGTATTTTTATAATTTTATAACATAGTTTTAATTAATTAGTTTAACCATTTTTTATATTTTTAGTTTATTTTTGTAGTTTTATTTCATTTTAGATATTTTGATAATTTTTAGTTAATTTATATACTTATATTAGTAATTTAGTATTTTTATTAGTTATATTAATTTTATATATTACATTTAACATTATATTATTATTATTGGTTTTTCTCATCTTATTTTATTTTATTTTATTAATTTTTATTAGTATGTATATTTTAATTCTCTATTAGTATTTTATTTTATTTTATTATTTTTTGTAGTATTAATAAAATAGTATCTTTTTATTAGTTTATTATTTTTATTATATTTAATATTAGTATTATATTTATTTACATGTGCACAAATATGTGTGTGTGTGTGTTTGTGTGTGTTTAATTATAATTACATGTGAATTAATATTTAATTTTTATTACTATTTATTATTATTATTATTATATAACTTTTATATAATAGGATTTATTTTTTAATTTTAATTTGAATTTAACTTTTTTTTGTTTTTTTTCAATTTTTAATTTCCCTCCCCCCTTTCACTGGTTTCTCTCCCTACCTATTCCCCTTGACATGTTCCCCCCTCCCCTCTCTCTCACCTGCCACCCCTACCCCCTGGCCTTCCTCTCTCACCTACATCCCCCCATACCTGTTCTCCTTGCCCCCACTATCCAACCTACCCCTCTCACCCTGCTCATCCCCTCCCCTCTCCCCCTGCTCCCCCCATTCCCCCTATCCCCTTCCTCTATCCCCTCCCCCATTCCCCTTTCCCTCCCATGCTTCCTCACCACCCTCTCTCTCAATCCCCATTCCCCTGATCCCCTCCCCTCTTCCCCAACCACACCCCCTTATACCAGCACCTTCTTTGCAGGCGACCTCCTCTCTGCTGTAAATCGGAAGGTCTCCCTGCAGTGCACACCACAAGTAGACCATGACCTTCGCTGCACACCCATGTCAGGAAGAGCGTACCACCAGCCAAGCGGACACCTCCTCCCCTATCTATTGTGACATCCTTGCCTACCACATGTGTACCATCGTGTTCGGTGATAGTTTGTTGATTGGCGGTGGCAAGTGATTTGCACGGTGACAGAGCATACCGACATGATCATTTTTCGCGATGGGCAAAAGAGTGATTATTATTTTTTTGATCATCTACAGTGGATTGCGGTGGTCCTCACATTGACACGAACCCAATGACTTCATTTATTTATTTTTTATTTCATGTTTTCATGATGGTTGGATAATTTCATTGGTGTTAGAGTTGTGATAAATGTGACGGTAATTGCATGCGATTATTTGATTCCATATTTGATTGCCAATAATTTAATATTAATTGGATATTTAATTAATTAATTATATCTACATTTAAATTAATTATCATTTGGGCTCTGCATGCATGATTTGGTTCTTGTTCGTGTGATACGTAATAAGTAATCATGGGCGGGATTTCATCAAAGAATTTATTTATCCAGAAGTCGATCATGTGTGTGCTCTCCTTCAAACTTGCATGAGTGATACCTCATAAGTGATCTCATGTGAGAAAACCAGACCCAGGTAGATACTTCAAATTTGTGAGAAATAGGTCATTGTATTTTACCAAGTGATTCAGTGCTACAATTATGCACAAATTATTCATCAAGACAGAGAACAAAATGATGGATAATTTGTGTGAAAATTGGAATAGTGTATAACATTAGAGAATGAGTCCTAATAGTATTTTGACTAAATTTAGAATCAGTGATAATTGAATAAATAAATATTTAGATGTGGGAATTAAATAATTAGCATTGCATGCACCAGAATGGACGTCATGAATCTGACACTTCCATCTATGCCAATTTCTTCCATAGCTTAATTTAGTTCACTTAGATAGTTTTAGTTAATTGAAATAGTCATTTTTAAATAGTTTTTACTTTTTATAATGTTTAGTTGTTAATCGCAATTAAATCTCATCTTCCTGAACATTCCTCTAAGAATATATTTTTAGTGTCTACTCACATTTTCTCTATGGTTTGACCTTGCTCGCCACTTCTACAATAGTTGGTAGGTTAATAAAATTGAAAATTTTCACATGCTGCAATGTGCATGCCAAATTTCTAGTGTTGTTTCCTAGGAGAATAGTAGCATTAAGAGTTCCTTTAAAATATTGATTTAGGTAAAAAAACAATAAAAAAAGATAAAAAAGTTCACTTTACTACTCTGGAAAATTTTCATTACAGGTAATTTCAAGGCACCGAGAAGTTATGAATTGAGTAGTTAGCACCATACATCTACAATCAACACCCACCCAACATGACCATAGTTCAAGGTATGATGTTTAATGATTCACCGCACTTGAGATCTCTAGGTAATCCTATTTATTATAATGATTTTTATTCAAATACATGTCATGATCCATGAGAGAATCCTTCACCGTATTCTACTTATAGTTCCTACCCACCATTTGATCATTTTCAAAGTAAATGCATTCCTGAAAATTTAGAACTCGATAATTCATGCGAAAAAAATGATTCAATAATTGGACACATGTTTCATTATTCTATCACTGAGACAAATAAGAAGTTTGAACTTCAAGATGAACATAATGAAAAGTTTATTTCTTCAAAAAAAAAGATTTAGAAAATCAAACAAAAATTTTAGAAAATTAAATGAAGAATCTAGAAAATCAAATATCATATCATGTCTAACTGGTTAGTTTACTACCACTTAATGATCTAATTAAGAACAATTATTTTGAGTAGAGTGTAGTAGAGGTTCTATTTGAACACATCCATGTCACGATTCTGATAATGATATTGATTTTCCTTCTTTTCACACCAGTGATGACTCTTCTCCGTCATAATTTAATTCTTCCAATATAATCATATTTCAAGAATATGAGAGTTTAGTATCCCACTCTACTAAATATAATGGTTTATCAAACAATGTGATTTCATGTCCTCATTCTATGAGTTCACAACCCATCCATCCCAAAGTGAAAAGGGAAACATTCTATACCTATCAAATTGCACCTTTTGAGGATGAAGAGGCAATTGAACTAGGACCCTTATTTACTATGATAGAGTCATAATTGAGCCAAGAAATTATGATTTGTTGCAAACAAGGGGACATCACTTCAAATGACATTGAATCACCTCTTTCTAAAAATCATTATGAGTCTGAAAATTTTTCTAAAATGGAGAAATCTGAAACATTTATGGAGTCAGAAAACCAGTCAACATTGGTGGTAGAGAACACTCAAAATTTTCCTAAAATAATGGAATAATGGGATTTTATGGAGGATCCTGGGTTTTTAGTGACACATGTTCCAATGTAGAAATATTACAAGTGTAGTACAAAATAAAATTTTGAAAAGTCTATCATTCTTGACATAAGGGATTCACCTACTCCAACTTTTCCTACCTCACTTTCTCCATGCACCAAGGTTAAAAACACTTCACTTGAAATAACCATAGATGCTAACAATAATCTTGACCTTGGTACAATCAATGAAAACGTCGAGCATGAATTTAATTAGAAACCAGTGGATTTCCTAGTGCTAGTAGTTGGCAGTGAAAACAAATCAGGATACATCATCAACCCAGATACTATATTCAAGGATGTGATGGATATATTTCAACCCCTGATAGAGTCTAGTAAAGTCATTTTTTCACCTATGCACATTTAAAGAGGTAATCTTCTTGATCTTTCCACTGATGTACTTTTCCCAAACTTAAATTATTTAGTGTGTTTTTCTTCAGATGGGGTGTATTCATTCCAATGTAAGTTGGCCTCTTTTCATTTCATTTCACACATCCTTTTTTTTGAAAAGTTTCCATTGATACATTGTGCAGATTCCAAGATAATTTCATTTTGAACAAATGGATTCCACACTCCCTATGATAAAGAAGAAGATGCATGGTATACATTTTCATTTAATCCCAATGGAGTTTCAACAACTTCTGGCTGAAGACTAAGTTAACTTAGCGCCCAATGGGAGGTAACCCACATTTTGTTTGTTTTCCTTTAACTTTATTTAATTTAATTTCATTTAGTTTTTTAGTAATATAATGGCATGAATTTACCAAAATCTATTTTCTCCCAACACTACAGTGGATTTGAATTCATCATACATATTTTTATAATCTATATGATTTTGATTATGGTGTGAATTCTTTGATATTATGTGGGTATGTGTTTTCCATGTGTAGATTTTATAAGTATATCATTTCTGGAGCTTCATCGGATACAGGAAGCCTTTTTGGATCTATCTACACTTACACAATGAAGTGTTTTATTTTTTCCATATTTTATGCTTCAAAAAACATCATGTAAAATAACTAACTCAAAAAAATAAGAAAATTTTGAAAAAAAATGAAAAAAAATAAAATTTCTATCATTGATGAACCCACATGAAAGGCAATGCATAGGGACATACCACTTGTATCCCTAGGCAGTTTGAGCACATGTTTTTTATTTAGAATGCTTTGATCCTTGATATCATGAATTAGATGATTAATTATATTATTTTGTGCTTCAATTTTTTTTCTCTTGAAAACTTGTATATTTTTTAGACACTTATCTGCAATCATGACCATATATGTTGTCCAACATTATATTTCCATACCTGTGAGGATTCTGGCCCCTTTTTGCATCATCTCCTATTTCTCTTTTTCTTGAGTGAATCTTGACCGCGTTTTGTCTTCTAGAACTTGTCATATTTTTCCATCGAAGTGATAGAAATTTTGAAGGTTACACTAAAATTATTGAGGCATTTGTTTTATATTCAGCCTCATTGACCCACTGATCCACACATACATTTTTTTCATCGTGTAGACCTTAAAAGCCATGAATAATCCTTTTAGGGTGAGCCCATAGCTGATACCCTTCCCTACCTATTTCTTGAATATTTTCATGATGATTTTCAATATAAGTATTGGGGAGAGATTTACTCACGGAGAGGGTTCTTTGAGAGAGAATGAGGTATTTGATGCACATGGATTGAAATTATCTCATCCTAGTTATATGTGTTATATTTCACAATAACCACATTCATTATGTGTATTTTTATATGGGAATTTAGACTCTTTTTTGTTCCAACAATGAGTACTTTTGTTGCCATTGCATGGTAACCCTCACTGTTGGGGATACCTATAAAAGTGATGAATCATTACTCCAAAATCTAGAGATTTTTATATTTGACCTACTTTCACTGAGATGTTACAGAATAAATGATACTTGTGTACCTTTCTTTTGGATTTTGTCTAATATTTATTTCATGGAGTTCTAGAGTTGATGCTCACCAGTTTTTCTTTCCCATATTACTTGAGTGAGTTGTGTCTAAAAAACATGTGGAAAATGAAAAGAAAAAAAGAGTAAAACATTGGATTATCATATGATTAGAGACAAGTAATGTTTTGTGTGTGGGTTAGTGAGAGTGTAAGGGAGAAATTTGTATTGACATTTATCATGCATTTATTTCAAGATTCAACCCTCCTTTTTCCAAAAAATAGTCACAATTTTTTTTATGAACCACCATCCCGCAACCTCAGATACATTTGAACCTCATGTAAAGTCCTTGATATTGGTGCATTCTTTTGATTTACACTAATGGGGATGTGAAATTTATGGCAAACCTATGGTAAGAATGCATGTGTACGAGAATTGAGCATGGATTTGATCAAATATTTTGAGAGATGAGAGTGATGGTGAGGTAGGTCACATGATACATGAGTGCACGTACTTGTTTTTTAAAGAATGCAAGTCAAAGAAAAATAGTTTTTGAAAATTGGAGTTTTAAATGAAGCATGATATTTTATGGGTAACAGAGATTGAAAATTTTTGAACTTGTATTTTTGATGTTTTGATCTGTTTATGGGTCTACTTGTGTTTTCATTCTGATTTTTTTCCTAAGAGTGAAAAAGTTTAAGTGCAGGGTATTTGATGTGCGTGGATTTCACTAGTATTTTTATAATTTTATAACATAGTTTTAATTAATTAGTTTAACCGTTTTTTTATATTTTTATTTTATTTTTGTATTTTTATAGTATTTTAGATATTTTGATAATTTTTAGTTAATTTATATACTTATATTAGTAATTTAGTATTTTTATTAGTTATATTAATTTTATATATTATATTTAACACTACATTATTATTATTAGTTTCACTAATTTTAGTTTATTTTATTTTATTAATTTTTATTAGTATGTATATTTTAATTCTCTATTAGTATTTTATTTTATTTCATTATTTTTGTAGTATTAATAAAATATTATCTTTTTATTAGTTTATTATTTTTATTATATTTAATAGTAGTATTGTATTTATTTACATGTGCACAAATATATATATATATAATTACATGTGAATTAATATTTAATTCATATTACTATTTATTATTATTATTATTATTTAACTTTTAGATAATAGGATTTAGTTTTTAATTTGAATTTTAATTTAACTTTTTTTTTCAATTTTGAATTTCCCTTCCCCCTTATAATAGTCACTCTCCCTACCTCTCCCCCTTGACCCATTCCCCCTCCCCACTCTCTCACCTACCGCCCCACCCCTAGCCTTCCTCTCTCACCTACATCCCCCCATACCCGCTCTCCCCACCCCCACTATCCACCCTACCCCTCTCACCCCGCTCATCCCTCCCCCCCCCCTATCGCTCCCCCCTGCTCCACCCATTGCCCCTACCCCCTTCCTCTATCCCCTCCCCCATTCCCCTTTCCCTCCCCTTCCACCTCGCCACCCCCTCTCTCACTCCCCATTCCCCTGCCACCCCCCCCCCTTCCCTAGTCGCACCCTCTATACCATCCCATTATTTGAAGGTGACCTCCTCTCCACTACAAACTGGTGGGACTCCCTACAGTGCACACCATAAGAAAACCACGACCTCTGCTGCACACCCACGCCAGGAGAAGCGCACCACCAGCCGAGCAGACACCTCCACCTCAATCTACTGCAACATCCTCTCATGCTGCATGTGCACCATCATGTTCAGTGACAGTTCATTGATTGACGGCAGTGAGTGATTTTTTTAGCGATAGAGCATACCAAAATGATCATTTTTTGTGATAGGTGGAAAAGTGATTATTATTTTGTAATCATCTGCAGTGGCTTGCGGTGGTCCTCGTGTTGAAACGAACCTAGTAACTTCGTTTATTTATTTTTTGTGACGTGTTTGTGTAATGGTTGGTTAATTTCATTAGTGTCGAGGTTGTGATAAATGTGACAGTAATTTCATGTCATTATTTGATTCCATATTTGATTGGCAATAATTTAATATTAAATAGATGTTTAATTAATTAATTATATTTTAATTAAAATTAATTATCAGTTGGTATCTGCACGCATGTTTTGGTGCTTATTCCTGTGATACTTAATAAGTAATCACGGGTGGGAGTTCATCAAAGAATTTATTTATCTGGAATTCGATCACATGCGCAAGAAAATTATGAATAAATAAATATATTAATTGAAAAATTAATATTTTGTGTGCACTCTCCTTCAAACTTGTATGAGTGATACCTAATAAGTGATCTCATTTGAGTAAACCCAATGCAATTAGATACTTAAACTTTGTGAGAAACGAGTCATTGTATTTCACCAAGTGATTTAATGTTACAATGACACACAAATTATTCATCAGGATAGAGAACTAAATGAAAGATAATTTGTGTGAAAATTATAATACTGTCTAATATCATAGAATGAGACCTGGTAGTATTTTGATTAAATTTGGAATTGGTTATAATTGAATAAATAAATATTCATATGTGAGAATTAAATAATTGGAATTGCATGCACCTGAATGGATGTCACGACTCTGACAGTTTTATCTCCTCCAGTTTCTTCTATAGCTTAATTTAGTTCACTTAGATAGTTTTAGTTAATTGAAATAGTCATTTTTGAATAGTTTTTTAATTAGAAATTTTAGTTTTTAATCATAATTAAATATCATATGTATGAACATTCCTTCAAGAGGATATTCTTAGTGTCTACTCACATTCTCTCTATGGTTTGACCCTGCTCGCCACTTCTATAATAGTTATTAGGTTAATAAAATTGAAAATTTTCACGTGTTGTGATGTACATGCCACATGTGAGATTGAATTTCATCTTTATTAGTCTTCCACCTTAATGTACCACACTATTTTCACTAACTCAACTATCCATTTTCCTTACATAACTGACAATAATATTTTAGGAAAACATGAATATTAGTAGATAAAAATCCAAAATTTTCAACCAATTTTGATTCCATGTAATCATTTTCTATAATTCATGCATCATCGGGTATTAAATATTTAATAAATGTAAAGAGATAGTCAACCAAAGTATTTATAAATCCATGTATTTTTTTCTCATGATATAATCACATTAAAAACTCAAGTTTGATCATTTCTTTGCATGCCTAATATAATGGGGTATTCACATCTTCCATAAAATTTATAACACACTCAACATCATTATTCTGATCAATATATAAAAACTATGTTTTGGTATTCATTTCCTCTTACACTGGTCTACATGAGTATTTGTCTTTAAAAACAAATGAAAAGTGATCAGAAATCAAATGTTTCATACTAATCCTTTCAATTGAATTAATATCATTATCCACTTGAGATTTTTATCCATTATGATACCACGCATGATATTTTTTTGGAAACCATTTTTAGTGATATGGTAACTCACTTACTCATGGGTTAACCATGGTCTTCCAGCACAATCAAAACATAAGAATCAAATTAATCCATCATCTGAATTATTATTAAATGCAAAGTCTAAAAAATATCATAACTCCTTTTGAAACTCATCAGTGATACTATCAATGTTGTAAAACCAACTTCTATCTATTCTGATGAAAATAAACATACATTAAATGAATAGTCTATAAAATGACTTAACATGATGTGTATTTTTTTGTAGGATAAAAACTAATAATTATTAACATGTTTATAAAAAAATCATAAAAAAATATCTTAAATGGAAATTAAAATAATATATTATATGTTTTTGAATTTAAATTTATAGTTAATTTTCTATTCATACTTTGTAGTATTTATTAATTAATTTTTTCAAATATGTTATAATACATCTTCATAAATAACAATTTTGTGAAACTATATTACACATAAATATTGTTGTGTTAATTTATTCACTATAATTAAATATTGTTGGAATATCCCATTGGGTTATTATAATAAACCCTATATGTACACACTCCTAGGATATATCATATGTTGTTGAGTTTGATCTGTTTTGTATATGAATTACATAATTTATATATTTATCTAATGAAATAGTTGTGGTTCTTGAATTATGGGATCCCTATTGGGGAGATTTTCTTTGTCATTAGAATCTTTTGGTGATTATTATATGTATAGATTACTTAGTAAAATTTTTAGTTAGTATTTATTATTTAGTTAATTTGTATTTTTGGAGAAAAATAATCTCTAAAATGGTGTGTAAACCCATGGTTTTAGTCACCAGTCATTTACATTCCATGGAACATGCCTGAGGTTAGTGGTAGTCATGTATGGGGATTGATCACTATATTGTATAGTTCATTAAAACATCATTAACGAAAATTTAATGATTTGTCTATTAAAGTATTTAAACCTACCAAAACCTTATTTTAGTTACTCAAACCATCAATTACATACTTGATTAGAGTATTAATTTTTGATTAGTATGAATTGGTAAACTCATAATTATTAGTGATTTTATTATTATTAATTTAAAAGGTGATAAAAATATTCTAATAATCTTTTAATGTGCACTCTGAGACCCATAATATGTGAATATTATAGTTCTATAAGGTAGGCTTATTTCATATCTAGGTTATACTATGGAAAATATTAATGTTTTTAGGTAAATGAATGTACTCATTTTATTGTTGATTATTTAAATGGGTATTTCATTTATGAATTCAATATTAATTAAAATTATTTAACTTAAAATGGCATGGTTTCTCCTTTTTTATTCCATTATTTAGAACAATATATCGGAAATGATGTTAACTACTAGTGTAGATATAGAACAAATCATATTAAATATTGAGTGATTTAAATTTCAATCTTAAATCATCAACATGAAAGTATTTTTTTAGAAATATGAATTAGAATAAATATATATGAAGTTGTGTGACAAGACAATGATATAGTATGTGGTAGAGAGAAAAGATTTCCATAAATGATTGATCTACCACTATGAGTTTTATTTGGATTCATGGCATAAATCATGTCATGAGATATGTTGTATTGTTCATACTTATAAATACTATACACACATCTAAATCATCCAAAATATAGAAAATAAATATAGTGACATGATAAATTTACATTGTTCACTACAAAGGGATACATCAAAGGAGAATACACATAGTGATATGTCAGTGTACCAAAAATCACTTCTCATTGTATACAATTAAAATATTTCAGTTGGATCACTGTCAAACTAAGGTCAACTACCTATATCTTCTTATCCACACTCTGCTTAAAATAATAGGTTAAAGGATCAATGATGCACATATTATTCACAATGAATATCAAATTAATAAATACACCATCCAGATTTGTGGTTTTTAGTTAGATAAAACCTTTTTGATCAGTTTTGGATAGTAAATTATGATTAAAATATTTTTATAGAATCAATAAAATTACTATAAATATGTAAAAATAGTCTCTAATATTCTAGAACAATCTTTATTTCTCTTTAATAACTATTATCATCCTATTTTTAACATCTTCAATTTCATCTTCCAAAAATATCCCTCTTCAAATAAAGTATACTTGGTGTTCATTGTCCCTAAAATCCATCCATTAGGTTCGAATTAATACTAAAAAGATGAATCCAATCTTTCAAGATTAGAAAAGTATTTAAATACTCCAAAAAAAATCAATCCATATAATTATAATATTACACATCCAATTGTGGTGTAATATCTTTCAATAACATAGTTAAAAAAAATTACAACCTTATTTGAATATGATATCCTTAAAATAATGGGGTTAATAACTATAGATATTTATAACCACAAGAAATTATGGTGCAACATGTAATTTATCGGCATATCATGGGTTGAAACCACTGTGTGATGTTCGAGTCAAAAGCTACATCCTGAAACACTTTTTTTATGGACTCCTATTATAGAATTATTATCAAGGCATAATGTAAAAAAATAAGGAATAAACAAAAACATGAATAAAATATGAACAAATCAAATGAAATAGAACTTATAATTAATCATAGGACCCTTAAAAAATGAGGATGCTACAACACACATGCATGAATGAAGGAATATGGTTGAATATGAGGAGTGGGGGAGTAGGGTTCATGGAAAGGGTAGGGTTCGACTCACACATGCCCTGTTTACAAAAGGTCTCAGTTGTAGCACTCATGCGTGGTCCAATCGCATAAGGAAAATGGTTCAAACAACGTATCAAATGGAATAGGAACACGTGAAAAAGGATATGGGGGAGGGGAGGAACACGTGATGAAGTGTATGGGAGGGATTGTATGAGGGGTGGAGGAAATTAATGGAGAATTCAGTGAGGGTTGATTGAGGGAGAAGGGATTGGTCATGCAAGGATCGACCGAGGGAGAAGGGATTGGGCATGGGTGGGTAGGAGAGGAAAGTCAAGAGGGGGTAAAATATTTTGAGAAACCTACTATTATGGGTAGATAATCCCATGGATTTAGAATCCATATATCCAAAACCTTTAAATAATTTTGTTTATATCTAAAGTTATAGCCATATGCCTATTAAATTGTGGCTATAGGTTCACAGTTATAGGTTATTTTTCTAGTAGTGCCATCATGCTCCCCCTCTAAGGGGTTGTCTCACCAATACTAATAAACTTTTTCATCATGATACCTAAATAAAGGTTCTACAGGATATTAAGTACCACAAACATTGTCTATCATATCAAGTAATAATAAGGCTTATCAAGAAAAATTTTCAAGAGACCACACACACACGCACACACCTGCATGCAAACACAACCAGTCATGGGTTACACAAGCTACACACATATCATAAGATCATATATCAAGGATGGTTCTCAAGGTCCAATCACACACATGCATGGAACATATATCAATCAATGTTCTCCAAGAAGGTAGTCACCAGATTCAAGACCACACCCAATACCCTAAGAACCATATCCAAGGTAGCATAAGAGTTCAATAATGGAGATTCCAAGAGAGTAACATCAAGTCTCTAAGGTAAGAGACGCACCAAAGAATATTCACCAAGAGAATCACCACTGAAACGTAGTAGAATGCCAATGGTCCTTAAGAAAGGTTTTTGTTACACCAAATCTAGGAAATACCTTTCTATACTACACAAAGCACCATAGTTTAATCCATAATAGCCTCATTCTATGATCATTCAAAAAAATAGAAGAATTCAATCAAAAATAGAATGAATCATTGGAGTTATCCATTGAATTGTCCCAAACCAAAATCACCAGCAAAGGAGGATGATCTGAGGCCTTAGATCGATCAAAGATAAGGAAAGATCGATCCAAACAAGGAAGAAAACGGGGCTCAGATGAAGGCCACAACATGGATTGGTCATCTATCAAGAACGCTCCCCAAAATTTCCAATCTCAGAGAGGGGAGGAGGATCAAGCGATTTAATCAAATGAAAATGAGTGAAGAAGGAATTAATCATCCTCTCTTAAGTTTGAATATGGGTTGAAGACCAAAAATGACTCATTGATGAAGATCCAAGAAAGAAGGTTAGTGTTTCAACCATTTCAAAGAGGAATGAACATCACCACTCTCTACACCATGGCTTGGTCATGGTTGTGGTATTCTTGAACACTGCATCCTAAAACGACCAACCCTATTGTATATCCCCAAAATCTAAGTCATTTTACCTCACTATGACCTCTGAAATGAGTGTTTTGAGGTCACCCAAGTCATGGTCCACTAAAGGACCCACAACACACCATACCCAAGGTTGCGGCTTTTCAAGCCCATTTTTCCTTGCTCGTTCTACACCGAAGCACACCGGGGCCAAAATGAATTGTACTAGGTTGTAATGTTGTCTATTTTAAACCAAAAACCTCCAAAATACACTTTTAAGATTTCAAACACCTCCAACACAAATCAAACCAAATTTTAAACCATCACAAGGCTCAAAGACATCACTTAATACATACTAGAACTTACATTGACTTAACCACTAAAAATGAGGGTTTTAATCTTATGACTTATTCTAAAAAATGTGATGGGTTCGTTATATATCACTTCAATCTTACTCACATGAATATTTTCAATCTCATATATCTTTATACCTTTATATGAAAATTTCATATTCCTTATGCATATGATGCATTTTAGATATGTATGAATATGGTTGGATTATGTTTTGGGTTAATAAAAAAACTTGTGGGTTGTGTATAGATTTACTCATTAATATTATTTGAACACATTAATGTGGTGGATAAAATTTGGATTTCAAAACTAAATCATTAGAAGCATTCATACACAAAGGAATACAAACATGAGATGATAAAGATTACATAAGATGCAATAGTTATGAATTTAATATACATATGATGTATATTATGTTGTTGAGATGTTTAAAAGGAAAAAACAATTTAAAATACTAAGTGTGATATTCCTTCTAAAACAACACATGTCAATACCTCGATCAGTCAACTGAGTAGTTTCTTCCATAGTAGGGTTCCCATGGATTATCTTGTGTAAGGCATGGTGAAAATGGATAACCTAAGAGTTAGGTAACCAAATATCATTGTGAACTTTGGGAACACTTACCTTATAAATCCTAAGAGTTAGGATACTAGAGGAATAGAGTTGAGTTTTTATATATAATGGATCTGGGAAAGAGTTTCTAACTCGACTATCCAAGAATCATAACTGTTGTAATTGGGAAGATTCCCTACCTTTATAACTAAGTGGTGAGAGGGGTGTCTAAGAGCCCACAGGGCTTCATTAATTTCCTATGGGGCTACACAAATTTATTAATTTATAAAACTCAAGCAACCTAACTAAAAATATAGTATGTGGTAATCCCAAGTGTTGAACCCGCAAGGATGATCCGTTTATTCTAAATTAATTAAAGAAATTGAAATTGAAATTGATTGATTGTCTGAAGAAAGAGAAATATCAATAAGTATTGGGTTTGAATTCAAGATGAGAGGCATTCTAGATTTAGTGATTTTTGGGTTTGTGTGCTAGGGATTCAATTTATTATGGGTTTATTCAAGCTTGGTGTTGGAATTGGGTCAGTGGGGATCCTTGGTATGGTACCATGCACTAATCCTATGATTTCACTATGGGGATGATCATATAATAGGTGAAATCATAAAACTAGGTGGCCCAAAACCCTATTTAAACATAAATAACCTAGATTTCATAATGGTCATACAAAAAAATAGGCCAAATAATCGATGCAATGAAATAAACCTCCTAAAATCACAAGAAATTGTCATGCAATTACAAAAAATAAGAAAATTGGAATTGATAAATAGTGTTGCGACAATCAAAATCAAGAATAAGATATAGAAATAATCCCTAAAAACACTTCCTCCTACAATCACATCACCCAACATAGAAAAGACTACTCGCTCATGCAAGGCATGATGAGAATGAGCAGTATGGATACCTGAGGAAGAATGACAACGAAGAATGATGGCGAAACAGGGATCCAGTGGTGCGCATATCTCCAAAAGTCATCTGTTGAGGCTCCTCTTCGACATAAATATCCCAAATAAGTGGCCAAGGATCTTATTTTATAATCCAACCATCAAAACCCTTGTGTCTAGCATATTTAATTTTCTGTTTTTCAATACTTATATGACATGTAAAATTACACGGTGTGTAATGTTATAATTTTCACTACATGAGAAGGTGTTATGAATTTTTTTGTATCTATTCCAAAATAAATTCTCCCAAAAAACTCATATTGTTTAATGTATTCACACAATATGTAAATGGTCTTTTCCAGTTTTCCAGCCTACTCTGCCTTCAAAAATATGGTGGCGTGCCAAGAAAATTTGTCTCTTTTTGTTCCTTTTTCACTTATCTATTGTTTCCTTCCATAAAACATAAAAAAATAAAACATTAAAATAATTATAATGATTAATCATTTATTTACAGAAATAAATACATTAGAATACCATAAAATGTATGCATGAAATATAGATATCAAATACCCCCACACTTGAATTCAGACTTGTCCTCAAGGATGGAATATCAACACACTACAAATGATGTTCACTCTACCATGATTTAAATTAAATTTCAATAAAATCAATTGATCAAATAGAAAATTAAAAATTTAATAATCACATAAGAAAATTCAGCAGTGCCTCACTTTTCAAAGAAACAAATCAACCTAGTATTTTGATTTTCTCCTTTGAAATAACTAATCTTTTTCATCCATCCATTTTTATTTTTCAATTCATTATTCATATAAATGCCATTTTCAATTTAACCCGCATGAATTTTTCTTCTCATCATCAAGGTATGATTGTAAATAGAATTCAACACATACCTCAAAAACATGTCACTTACCATAGGCTTGCAAGGCATCTAACATCTCCACTACATAAAGATAGAATCACAAGTAATCATGAGGGCTTCACCATTAATATCAAATGACTCTAAGGCTTTAGGGTAGGTAGGTAAATGATATAAAAAGTACAGCTCGAAATGGAGGTTTTACTCTAAATCATTTTTCATGATATTAAAAGATAATATCAATGAATGTATCACTCTATAGATGTCATCTCTCTCTTCCCCCAAAAAATTTGAAAGCGGGCCCATGATATATGTAATAAGAATGAATGAATCAATATCCCTTGATCTTTTTTTTCAAAATCTATGCTTAATACAAATCTCACATCCACCGCCTAACCACATATAATCAAAATATCATTAGTCTAGAAGTTGTGATTTTTGATCCTCTAAAGACACAACCCTTTTTTATTTTTTAAATGTTTTTTTATATAATAATTTTGTTAGCTATAGAGGTGAATAATTAATTTCAATAAAATATACAAGGCCTCTCCCCAAATCATAATGTATAATCACCCAACAAAAATCCTTAGTAAAGTATATCCCGATATGCCCTAGAAAATCCATCCCCTGCACTTATTCTTTGAAATATCATGCAAAATATTTAGAGGAAGGTATGAATTGATAAGATAGTATTGCAACATGGATAATTTCCTAAAAAGGATATTCATTACTTCTATAGAGTTAAAAGGGATTAATGTAAGGTGGGTCCAAGTATAAAAGGTCTAAACAAAATATTGCCTCAATCATATTAAAAGTGATTCTATTCAGTCATGGATTTGATAAGATGCAAATAAAGTTCTAGAAGAAATCATGCCCAAGTTTCTCAAGAAATATAATAAATAAATAATGGGAAATATTATGCTTAGAGTTTGTCTTGGGAATGAGATGAATGGTTAGGAAAACTACTCATGGAAATTCATACGAATAATAAAATCCATGAATGTAGATATCAAAAATTCAAGTTGGGACAAATCTTAGAAAAAAATCATTTTCTAAAATTAATATGTTCCCCTAAATCATTATTTTTCAAATATTAATCCACATGATTATAACTACTAATTATTTCTCCTATTTATCTCCTTCAAATTTATTAACAAATAAATCTAAAATCCATGACATGGTAATTATCCAAGTTAGTTTATTTATCCTAGTTCAATTGATTAAAGTGTGAATCATGTACGAGGATGAAATTTATAGTTAAATATCTAAACAAATTCAATATGAGGAATAAAATAGAAAATTAAAAAATTGAAACGCTTACTCCCCTTTTGAACGTAGATTTAAATTCGGTTGTACTGGTTCTTCCTACACCATGATTCATTACGTGTATGTTCTTTATGATGTGTAATTGTTCTGCAGATTCTGCTCATTGTCTGCCTTTATTGGTCCTAAAAAATAAAAAATGTACAAGTGAAAGCATGGGACATAACAATGAAAATTTTAAAATATTTATGGAAAAGTGCTTACTTTTAACATCATAAAATAAATAATGAAAATTTTAAAAACATGAGTTAACTCCCAAAAGAGCTTTTATTTACCATCATAGGCTTGACCTTACCTCCTTCGGGTCAGGTGGTTGATGATAGGAAAGAGGTTACCTAATCTAGATCTACAAAATTCTGAATCTATGATTCCTCCATATAGATGGATCCTCTCACTTTTTCTAAAACTAATTTCACTCTTCCATTGGTAAACACTTTCTTAATTTCTATAGTCCCAATCCAATGGTTCATGGCCCTTCTTGAAAAATAAAATGGAAGATCACTAACTACCCAAACCTATTCTCCTTTGAATTCCTATTGAATAAAAGTTCCTCCATTATCTTCATATTTTTCTATCACTTTCTTACCTTTCTTCATCCAGTTCTTAATTTCTTCTTCACTTTATATAGCAGCTAATTAAGCTCTTCTTCAATGGACAATAGTGTCCTATACTTTCATCATATTATCTTTTTAGAATTAATCAATTGTTTCTTTTTATTTCTTTATTTCCTGGTGTAAATTGAACTTCACCTTTGATCCTCCAACTCTTAAACTTAGTTCTCTATTATTAACATCAATCAGTGACCTTCTCGAATCAAGGAATGACTTTCCCAAGATTACTGGGAGCTTCTCTTCATCCATTTCAATCACCAAAAAATATTCTAGAAAATAGAACTTGTCTACTTTGATGATGACATATTCAAGTAATACTCAAGGATATCTTATTTTTTTATCATCTAGTTGAATCATAACTCAGGTTGGTTGCATCTCTCTTAATCTCAGACTCTTGAATGTTGTATATGAAATTATATTTACACTAGAACCTAAATTACACAAAGCACTACCAAACTCATTAGAACCAATATTAATTTGAATGGAAAACTACCTAGATTGTTTTTATTCTTTGGTAAGATTCTTGACACTACTTTTGGAATTTCTATTATAAGGGGAATATTGGTTAATTCTCTAAGGTTATTTTTATTCATCACTAACTCCTTTATGAACATTGCATAGAAAAGCATGTTCATGATTTCCTTTAAAAAATTGATATTGATATATATATTTTTGAATATCTATAATAACTTTTGTTTTATTTTATCAATCTTTACCTTCTTAAAAAAATATGGATATGGTAGTGGTGGTTGGTATGGTGGTGGTGCTTCCTCTTCATTATGTTTCTCATCTTTTCTATGATTTTCTTTACTTGCGCCCATTGGTTGTTCTTAATTATATTCTTTAAATTTTATACCACTTAATTGGGTCTTCTTCCCACTTTGAATTAATATAGCTTTTAAATCAACATGGGGATTTTGTTTTGGGCATCCTGGAAGTACTCTTCTAGGTATCTCTCGGAGTTGATCGACAATATGACTGACCTGACTTTCCAAGTTCCTCATTGCAGTTTGTTGGTTTTGTTAGTCATTTTTCAATTCTCTGGTCATAGTTCCTTAATTTTTAATATGTTGTTAACTCTTTAAGTGTGGCTCATGTTGTGGTCATAAATGTTACATGGGTCTCCTCTAGTGAATAGACTTGACTAGTCAGTGATGGCCCTTGGTGTTGTGGTTGAAAACCTTGTTGTCTCGACTGAAATCATTATACTTGATTCTAATTTTGATGTTTTTGTTGCTATGTCCTCCATACCTATGTATAATTCTGATGATTATAATATATATAATTCACATCTTCATAATACATACCTTGGGTATTTTGATTATCCATCATTGCATCAAGTTTCTTTGAAATGACATTCATTTGAGTGGCAACCCAGCTGTTGTCTACCATGTGTACTCCTTGTATTCTCCCTTATTATGGATTCCATTGAAAATTGTTGTCATAAATATAATCCAACAAATCATAGCTCTCCTCTGGTGACTTTTACATAAGTGAACCTCCTACAACAACATCAACGATTGAACGATTTCCTTGCAATAATTCTTTATAGAAAGTTTGAATTAGAAGCCAAATTTTAATTTCATGGTGAGGGAATCATATTATTAAACCCTTAAATATCTCCCATGAACTATATATAGATTCTTCATTTAATTATTCAAAATTTAAAATACTTACCCATAGATCCATAGACTTTGAGGGTGGGAAAAACTGTTTCAAAAACTTCCTTATCAGATCTTCCCAGATTGTGATTGAAAAAATTCCTTATCAGATCTTCCCAGGTTGTGATTGAATACGAAGGTAGACTTCGGATCAACTCTCATGATTTTTTCTTCAATGATAATTTGAATAAGTTTAGTCTTGCAACATCATTCGTGACATCTGAAATTGGAACATGTCACATATTTCCAAGAAACTTTCAAGGTGCGAGTTGGGGTCTTCATGAGGTAGCTCAAAAAAAATAGTGTGAATGTGTGATCATTTGGATGACCACTAGATTTATCTTGAAATGTTGAACAAAAATTAGGGGTATGAGAATACTTGGATTGGACCCCATGTTTGAGGGTCTTCCGTAGTTGATCAGTGCTTTCCCCCCTTGATTTCTTCCTTGGAGTTGTGGTCCTGCTCTCTCGACCAAATCATAATCAACTCCTTGGTATGGATCCCTTCCAGTAATGGTGACATGTTCTTGGTTGGACTCTGTAAGAACCCGGATCTTCATTTCAGGTACGCCTGTCCTTTTTCTGGGGTTTTTGAGAAAAATAAACTTTCTGGAAATTTTTGAAGTACACGTCGTGTACTCTTTTCCCGCTCGAAGCTGTGTATTGGCCGTGTCCGAGCCACACACACGGTGTGTAGGGGTGACATGGAGACCTATTTTGGTGGAGTACGGAAAGACCTAGTACACGTCGTGTACTCTAAAAGTACACACCATGTACTTTATTTTTATTCATTAAATGGACCGGGGTCGCGCCTGACACACAGAAACATCTTCTTCTAGGTTCTTTTCATCTGAGAGCGCCAAGGATCCGAGAATCTTCGACAAGCCCCCACCTCTCCATCCATTTTCTATTTCAAGCACCATTGATTGCGTTGGAATCGCAGCGGTGAGTTCTCCACTCTACTGGAGCCTTGTTTTCCAAATCCTCCTCTTTCTCTTATTATCATGGTTTATGTGTTTCAGACGTTTTCTCAGATCTACGATGTTCGAAGTAGAATCCGTCATCGTTGTTCATGTATATCGATCCCCTAGCATCAGGGTAGGTGGTTTGTGCCTTTATGTAGAAAGTCTTTGAGTATTTTGTGCAAATTCCACCAATACCCTTGAATGGGGTATTGCGTGTTTTCTGTTTTGCCCCTATTTTTTCCGACTATGCTTGATTGCTTGAGTAGAGGTAAATGATTGTAAATTTTGGATATGTTATACTGTGTTCATGTGATTTTCCTTGCATGTTTTTCTTAGTAGGCTTGTCAGTTGCCATGCCTAGTTGTAGGATAGTGGAACTGTTATACTATTGTGTTGTTGTGCCTTAGAATGACATCCAAGTAGTTCTTGAGGTTTACTTGGGTGATACACGTGTTCTAAGCATGTTAATTTCACACAGGACTGTGAGAACCTAGTGTAGTAGACCATAGGGAGAATGGACGTAAGGGATTCTCCAGAGTGTCTTTTAATACGATGCGAGACTACAGGGGGAATTGACGATGAGTGTTTCCCCAGAGAGTTTGTAGTTCCTCGACATGGGACATAGGGGGAATGAGACGTTGAGTGCTTCCCCAGAGAGCCTTTAGCATGATACGAGACTATAGGGGGAATTGACGGTGAGTACTTCCTCAGAAAGTCTACTCTTAGCTGAACCAGAGGAGTGAGACTGTGTGTGACTTCTAGAGGGTTTCTAGTACTTGTAGGTTAAACCATAGGGGTTAGGCTATGAGATCTACCCAGAGGGTTACCTGTTTTCTTCTTGTTTTTGGTTGTTTATTTCTATACTTTATATGTTAGAACTATGGATTTTAGCTGTTGTGTGACTTTCTGTTTACTGCTTCATGCACTCTTACTTGCCTTGTATTCATTGACTGTTAGGCACAAATCTTTGGGTGATTTCCTACTGGGATTGTATCTCACACCTTGTTTGGGCTATGATTTGGGCCCAAGCAGACTATGTTATTGTAGGTATAGATAAGGGCAAACGCCCTTCTACTTCAGGTTCTTGATTGCACTAGAGCTGGAGAGCATGGGACCGAGCCGAGGCTTGCGATGTTGAGGAGTTGCTCATCTGTTTTTCTTTTGAACTTTGGTTTAGTATTGTATTCAGCATTATGAATTGTTTGGCTATTTTCCTAGACACATATGTATCATGCATCATTTACATATATTTCATCTCCAGTTGTTTATTTATCAGTCTTCCGTTGTTTACTCTTGTATGGATGTCAACTGTTTCCGCTGTTGTTGTTATTTTTTTTCTCTTCCGCTATTTACTCTTCCAATGAGGGCATATTTTTTCCACTATCACACCCAAGGCCCTCGCTCCTAGTCAGCAGCCACTGGCGTTTGGGGAAATGCGCTTGAGGCCATGTGACCAACCAGTTACGGGGCGCCTCTGGGTGGCTTTCGGAACCGGGACATTACAAAGTGGTATCAAAGGCAGGTTCTTTTCTCTTGCTTTACTGTTTGGAGACTTTATCGAGGGATAGGAAGGATTTGGTACTTGGTATTAAGTTGTGCTCATGAGTAGCTAACCCGTGTACAGGGAAAAACCATACTACCTCGTTAATTGCAGTTTGCTGGTTTTGAGATTTCACGGTTGATATGATTTCACATAGAGTGATTCACATGTTTTGTGTTGTTATTTTCTTGACGATTGTGGTTCTATTTCTGTCACAACCTGATGAGATGAGGGTATGTCATCTCATGCATCATGTAGGCACTTGTAGAAATCACATGCCATGCATTCTTTCCATGCCATCTAGGGTGAATTATCGATTTCATGTTGTTGTGATAGACCTTGTGTAGATTATACATGTTGTTGTGATAGATGCTTGATATAATCTCTACTACCTTGTTAGAGGATTGTTTGTTTCTTACTTTGCTTAAATGAATGCCAAATTTTGATTCTTGAGGTGTTATGGGCCCTCTCGAATCGGAAATTGGTGGATCATGATCATGTTTTCTCTTATCCATGACTGTAGGAGATGCCAAGCTTTGATTCGCGGGGAGTATGGGTCCTCACAAGTCGGAAATTGGCACCTCCTTGCCTTGTTTTTTGTGTTTTCTGGGCTTCTGTACAGTTTCTGAGCTACTGCCCAGAAAAACCCAGAATACACAGCATGTACTTTTTGACTACATGTCGTGTAGTTTTTAGACTGTGTCACTGACCGTGTGAGCAGGGACACACAGTTTTAGAAATAACTTCAGGAACACGCCGTGTACGGTAGGTACACGCCGTGTAGTTCGGAGCCGTGTACCCGGCCGTGTCACTAACAACACGGGTTGGGGAAGCTCGAGTAGAACACACCGTGTTGTAAAGGAACACGCCGTGTAGTCCTATCCAGGTACCCGGTCGTGTCACGAACAACACGGGTCGGTGTTACCTTCTCTTAGACACGCCGTGTTGTTTTCAGAACACGCCGTGTAGTCCTGTCCAGGTACCCGACCGTGTCACGAACAACACGGGACGATGTCACCTTCAACTATACACGCCGTGTTTGTTCAAAACATGCCATGTAAGGTTCAGCCGTGTAGACGACCGTGTATTTAACAACACGGGCCATCGAAGCCTTGTCTAGTACACGCCGTGTTTTTTTAGAACACGCCGTGTAGTCTCGGGTTAATTCAGACCGTGTGGGTTAGCCGTGTAAAGAGGCTCGGGTAGGGGAATAGTTTTCAAGTACACGTCGTGTGTTGGGTCAACACGCCGTGTAGTTTGGGGTGTTACATGACCTGTAGGGCAGGAGTACACGCCCATGTCAGTGGCTTAATAAGACATGTCGTGTAGTTTTTATACAGGTCGTGTAGTTGTGTTTTGTAAACTTGTGTGTTTCCTTCCCATGTTCCCGTTTTGTACTCTTGTGTTCTCTATCCTTGTTTTTCTAATCTAAGGTGTACTTTTGATCTTTCAGATCTATGCCTCCGAGACGTCCTCCGGTTGTACGTCTGTCGTCAGGTAGTGATCAGACGCCAGATATGGCTGATCAGGGACTTCCTGTCGATCCTCCAGTCGGGCCAGCCTTGGCACCGGCTGTCATACCAGTTGCAGGCGTTGATGCACAGTCCAAGGAAGGTTTTATGAGGATGATGCAGACTTTTCAGGGCGCACCACCTCCTGCCTCAACTATGGCAGACTTGACGTGGGTTTTTCAGCAGCAGCATCCTCCTATATTCTCGGGGGAAGGAGGACCTCAGGATGAAGAGTCATGGATGGAATCCATGCTGACTATCTTTGAGCATCTGGAGACACCTCCAGAGAGGCGGGTCAAGCTCTCTACCTACATGCTCCGAGAATCCGCCAAGAGGTGTTGGGAAGTGATCTCACAGGCAGGTCATCAGTAGGTTATGGCTTGGGAAGAGTTCCAGCACGTGTTCTACGACTACTTATACCCGGAGACCCTGAGGGCTGATCGAGCATGGGATTTCATGAGTCTAGAGCAGGGTACTCTTTCTGTCATAGAGTATTCCTCTCGTTTCACCGAGCTGCAGCGTTTCACACCCCTCCAGGATGGAAGTGGGGTGTTCTTAGCAAGGAAGTTTGAGGATGGTATCAGGTGGGAGATCCGATCGTAGGTGAATATCTTCCAGTTGACTTCCATCACTTCCATCATCAACCAGGCACTAATTTCGGAGCGCAATCTGAGAGACTCTGGAGCTGCGAGCCAGGGCGGTTCTGCTCCTAGAGCTAGTTTTCCTCCAGATAACAGCAAGAAGCACCGTAGAGAGTCTACGCGTGGTGATCCGAGGAAGCGAGATGCATCGTCAGGTGTCCAGGTGATATGCTACCAGTGTGGCCGGTCATGGAACACGAGGTCGCAGTGCCAGAGAGACCCTGTGGAGTGCCGATCTTGCGACAAGATGGGTCACCTTCAGCATTTCTTCCAGGTTTTCTCACCAGAAGCTGGTGACCGGGGTTCTTCCATGACTCCTCATTCAGGAGTAGCCCCACCAGTTTCTCACTAGTTGAGGAACTGGAGTTCTTCCAGCCGTTCGGGCCGAGGTGGAGGTCGAGGCCGTGGTGGTCAGCTACCAGTCCCTCAGCACCAGCAGGGAGGTTCAGCTCAGAGTGGTCATCCAGGGGCATAGGGCCGCGACGCAGGCCAGTCTTTCACTGTGGAGCAGACCTATCAGGAGTAGGATCCCAACCCTTCTATAGTTCAAGGTACAATTTTAGTAGCCTCAGTTTTATCTTCAACTCCTTTCGATACTGGTTCTACACATAGCTTTATCTCTATTGCTTTCATGTAGATCCTTGGGCTCTACATATTTTCTTCTACCGACTCGTTGACACTAGACACACCTTTGGGGACAAGGACATCTAGTGTACGACAGTGTAGAGAGTGCCCTCTCGAGGTTGCAGGGTATCGTTTCTTATGGGATCTCTACGTCCTAGAGATGACAGGCTATGATTTCATTCTCGGGATGGACTGGTTGGTTCCCTTCCAGGCATTCATTGACTGTTATCACCGTAGAGTGAGTTTCGTTTCACCAAAGGGTGAATCTTTTCTTCATAGAGGCGAATTGGACGTTCAGGCGAGTCGGGCAGGACTAGAGCATCATGGGCTGGGAAGGGTGACAGCCCAGATTTCCAGTCTTTATCTGGATGATCAGGGGACTTCACAGTTGGACTTTCCTCCAGTGGTGGATCATTTCAGGGACGTCTTTCTAGAGGACTTTTTGGGTTTGCCTCTGGAGCGTGAGGTAGACTTTTCTATTGATCTCATGCCAGGAGCAGCACCGGTGTCCATTCCTCCTTATAGGATGGATACACCTGAGTTGCAGGAGATCAAGAAGCAGTTGGAGGAGTTACAGGCAAAGGGTTTCATCCAAACCAGTACTTATCCTTGGGGTTCGCATGTCCTGTTTGCGAAGAAGGCAGACGGTACCCTTCGGCTTTGTGTGGATTATCAGAAGCTGAACCAGTTGACGGTCAAGAACTGATATCCCTTTCCAAGGATCGATGACCTCTTTGATCAGATTTGAGGAGCCCGGGTGTTCTCGAAGATTGACTTAAGGTCTGGTTATCATCAGTTGCGCGTTAGACCATCAGATATACCTCTGACAGCCTTCAGGAGTAGGTATGGTCTATATGAGTATACAGTCATTCCGTTCAGTCTCACAAACGCGCCTGTAGTTTTCATGGTACTGATGAACCGAGTGTTACATCCTTACTTAGACTCCTTTTTCGTGGTCTTTGTGGATGATATCTTGGTGTACTCTCACACTCGACACGACCATGACACACATCTTGAGATCGTTCTGAGTACACTGAGAGAGAATAGTCTTTATGCTAAACTCTCGAAGTGCCACTTTTGGGTAAAATAGATTCACTTCTTGGGTCACGTCATCTCAGAGGTAGGAGTATTTTTGGACCCATAGAAAGTGAGATCTGTAGTCTCCTGGGAGCAGCCGAAGAAAATTTTTGAGGTAAAAAGTTTTCTAGGGCTGGTTGGATACTACAGATGCTTCATTTAGGACTTCTCGCACCTAGAAACACCATTGACAAGTATGACCAAGAAGGGGGCGAAGTTCTTATGGTCAGATTCTTGTGAGTCAGCCTTTCAGGAGCTGAAGGGAAGGTTGGCGTCAGCACCAATACTAGTCTTTCTAGATCCAGGCAAGAGCTATACAGTCTATTGTGATGCTTCAGGTATCGGGATAGGAGTTTTGATTATGCAGGGAGATGGAGTCGTTGCGTACGGGCCTCGGCAGTTGAGGCCACATTAGAGGAACTACCTGACGCACGATCTAGAGTTGGTAGCTATTGTTCATGCCTTGCACTGTTGGAGACACTATCTTCTGGGAGAGAACTTTGTGGTATTCACTGACCACAAGAGTCTCAAGTATATCTTCACTCAGTATGATCTGAATCTGAGGCAGCGCAGGTGGGTCGAGTATCTTCAGTATTTTGATTTCGAGCTTGCCTATACACCGGGAAAGGGAAACACAGTGGCAGATGCGTTGAGCAGGAAAAATCAGATTCAGGCAGTTCATGAGGCTAGCAGTGAGTGACAGCTTATGGCTCTATTCTCTGAGATACATCTGGAGGTGGATGATAGGCAGGTACATACCTTTTATCTTCTATAGCTGTTACCTCTACACTACTTGATTGGGTACGAATGCGGCAGCTATCAGACTCATAAGGATTAGTCCTACGGGAAAGTATGTTAGGATAGGAACCTCTTCCTATATGGACAGTGGGCGAGGATGAGATCTTGCGTTTCCAGGGACGCGTATGGGTGCCAGTAGACATACATGAGGAGCTGATGCGGGATTTTCATTCCTCTGTTTGGGCAATTCATCCTAGCATCACCAAGATGTATCGGGATCTCCATCACCAGTACTGGTGGCTAGGTATGAAGAAAGATGTTGCTGGTTTTGTCATGAGATGTTCTACTTGTCAGCAGGTGAAATCAGAGCATCAGCAACCAACGAGACTTTTGCAGCAGTTACCCATTCCGGAGTGGAAGTGGAATATTGTTGCAATGGACTTCGTGACTGGGTTGTTGAGGTCGCCTCGGAGGAACGATGTTGTTTGGGTTGTCATCGATAGGCTCACGAAGGTTGCTCACTTCTTACCGATTAAGGAGACCTTCAGTGTCGATGATTTGGGACGACTTTACATCAGAGAGATCGTTCGTCTGCATAGAGTTCCACGCTCTATTGTTTCAGACAGGGATGCGCGCTTTACCTCTCGGTTCTGTTAGGGACTTCAAAAGGCTTTAGGTACCCAGGTACTTCTGAGTACAACATACCATCCCCAGACTGATGGCCATTCCGAGCGCACAATCCAGGTGCTTGAGGATATTCTCCGAGCTTGCATCCTATACTTTGGTGGTTCTTGGGAGAAGTATATTCCTCTTGTGGAGTTCGCCTACAACAATAGTTTTCAGGTGACCATTCAGATGACACCATATGAGGCTTTGTATGGTAGGCCATGCCGATCACCCTTATGCTGGCTGGAGGCAGGAGAGGTAGCTTTGCTGGGACCTCGTCTTGATCAGGAGACTTCAGAGCAGATAGAATTGATTCGGAAGAGGATGGCTACAGAACAGTCTCAGCAGAAGTCTTATGTTGATTAGTGGAGACGACCTCTGGAGTTCGAGGTCGGGGATCAGGTTTTCCT
This sequence comes from Viscum album, assembly GCA_963277665.1. NCBI lineage: Eukaryota > Viridiplantae > Streptophyta > Magnoliopsida > Santalales > Viscaceae > Viscum > Viscum album. Next base: position 1,527,947,362 of record OY728146.1, read on the forward strand.
GCGTGTCACACCGAGGTTGGGACACAAGAGGATTCAGAGTTAGGGTAAGCTTTCACCGCGGTACGTCGGGCCGTTTGAGGTTTTGGAGAGAGTTGGGTCGGTCACCTATCAGTTGCAGCTACCCCAGAGGTATCGGCCCATGCATGACGTCTTCCACGTCTCTCAGCTCTGATGTTACTTTTCAGACTCGTCTCATGTCTTTCAGCCTGAGGAAGTTGAGCTCGAAGCGGATGCATCGTTTGAGGAGCATCCCATCCGGATTGTCGATCACAGTACAGAGGTTCTCCGTGGGCGGTCTGTCCCTCTTGTATGGGTGCTATGGAAGCATGGGCGAGTACAGGATGAGACTTGGGAGAGGGAGGCCGATGTACGATCGTAGTGGCCGGAGCTTTTCGGGGTTTCTTCTTCTATGCCTCGCTAGGGAAATTCGGGGACAAATTTCTTTAAGGGGGGAAGTTTGTAAGAAACCGGATCTTCATTTCAGGTACGCCTATCATTTTTTTGGAGTTTTTTAGAAAAATAAACTTTTTGGAAATTTTTGAAGTACACGTCGTGTACACTTTTCCCGCTCGAAGCCGTGTACTGGCCGTGTACGGGCCACACACACGGTGTGTAGGGGTGACATGGAGACCGATTTTGGCAGAGTACGGAAAGGCCTAGTACACGTCGTGTACTCTAAAAGTACACGCCGTGCACTTTATTTTTTTTTCATTAAATGGACTGGGGTCGCGCCTGACGCACAGAAATGTCTTCTTCTAGGTTCCTTTCATCCGAGAGCGCCAAGGATCCACTAATCTTCAACAAGCCCCCACCTCTCCATTCGTTCTCCATTTCGAGCACCGTTGATTGCATTGGAATCAAAATGGTGATTTCTCTACTCTGCTTGAGCCCTGTTTTTCAAATCCTCCTCTTTCTCTTGTTATCGTGGTTTATGTGTTTCGGACGTTTTCTCAGATCTACGACGTTCTAAGGAGAATATGTCATCGTTGTTCACATATATCGATCCCCTAGCATCAAGGTAGGTGGTTTGTGCCTTTATGTAGAAATTCTTTGAGTATTTTGTGCAAATTCCACCAATACCCTTGAACAGGGTATTGTGTGTTTCCTGTTTTGCCCATGTTTTTGCCTGCTATGCTTGATTGCTTGAGTAGAGGTAAATGCTTGTAAATTTTGGATATGTTATACTGTGTTCATGTGATTTTCCTTGCATGTTTTTATTAGTATGCATTTTCCAGTTGCCATGCCTAGTTGTAGGATAGTGAAACTGTTATACTGTTGTGCTGATGTGACTTAGAATGACAGCCAAGTAGTTCTTGAGGTTTACTTGGGAGATACACACGCGCTGAGCATGTTAATTTCACACAGGACTGTGAGAACCTAGTGTAGTAGACCATAGGGAGAATGGACATAAGGGCTTATCCAGAGTGTCTTTTAATACGATGCAAGACCACAGGGGGAATTAATGATGAGTGCTTCCCTAGAGAGTCTGTAGTTCCTCGACGCGGTCCACAGGGGGAATGAGACATTGAGTGCTTCCCCAGAGAGATTTTAGCATGATACGAGACTATAGGGGGAATTGACGGTGAGTGATTTCTCAGAAAGTCTACTCTTAGCTGAACCAGAGGGGTGAGACTATGTGTGACTCCTAGAGGTTTGCTAGTACTTGTAAGTTTAACCATAGGGGTTAGGCTATGAGAGTTACCCAGAGGGTTACCTGTTTTCTTCTTGTTGTTGGTTGTTTACTTGTGTACTTTATATGTTATAACTATTGATTGTAGCTGTTGTGTTCCTTTCTGTTTACTGCTTCCTGCACTCTTACTTGCACTGTATTCATTGATTGTTAGGCACAAATATTTGGGTGATTGCCTATTGGGATTGTATCTCACACCCTGTTTGGGCCATGCTTTGGGCCCAAGCAGACTATGTTGTTGCAGGTATAGATAAGGGCAAGCACCCTTCTACTTCAGGTTCTTGATTGCACTGGAGCTGAAGAGCATGGGACTGAGCCGAGGCTTGAGATGCTGAGAAGTTGCTCATCTATTTTTCTTTTGCACTTTGGTTTAGTATTGTATTCAGTATTGTGACTTGTTTGGTTGTTTTACTAGACACATATGTATCATGAATCATTTACATATATTTCAGCTCCAGTTGTTTATTTATCAGTCTTCCGCTGTTTACTCTTGTATGGATGTCTACTTTTTCCGTTGTTGTTGTTATTTGTTTTCTCTTCCACTGTGTACTCTGCCAATGAGGGTATAGTTTCCCCACTATCACACCCAAGACCCTCGTTGCTAGTCGGAAACCTCTGGCATTTGGGTAAATGCGCTTGAGGCCATGAGACCAACCGGGTACGGGTTTCCTCTGGGTGGCTTCTGGAACCGGGACGTTACAGACTCTTCCTTTTCCATTCCTTTCTTGTGTAAATACTTCTCTAGCTCCAGGTTGAATACAAGATTGTCTACTTTTTATTTCTCACGAGTAAAGTACTCGTGCAATGAATTATTACCTAAAAATACAACATTACAAGACCAAGTGTAAAACAATGAATTAATATAAAAACAATTATCAAGATTCCTAATTAATTTAAACATAGCGAAAAAATTTCTCATTAACAATGCCAAAAATTTGATACCCCGCAGGGCATCGTTAATTTCTTATGGGGATACACAAATTTAATAATTCATAAAACTCAGATAGCCTAACTAAAAATGTAGTATTTTGAAATCCCAAGTGTCTTACCCACATGTATGATATTTATGTTCTAAATTAATTAAAGAAATTTAAATTGAAATTGATTGATTGTTTAAAGAAAGAGAAATAGTAGCAAGGATTGGGTTTGAATTCAAGATGAGAGGCATTCCAAGTTTAGTGATATTCAGGTTTGTGCACTAGAGATTCAATTGATTGTGGTTTTATTTAATATCAATGTTAGAATTGGGTCATCAGGGATCCTTGGTCTGAGTACCCTACACTAATCTTATGGTTGCATAATTGGAATGGTCATCTACTAGGTACAATCGCAAAACTAGGCATCCCAAAACTCTATTTAGACATAACTAACCTAGATTTCATAATGTTCCTGCACAAAACATGCCAATTAATCAATTCAAGGAAATAAACCACCTAAAATCGCAAGTAATGGTCATAAAATTAAAAGAAGAAGAATATTGGAATTGATAAACAGTGTTGCATCAATCCAAAACAAGAATAATAAATATAAATAATCCCTAACAACACTCCCCCCTATAATCACATCACCTGACATAGAAAAGACTACTTGTTTATCCTAGGAGTGATGAGAGTGAGCAGCATGGATACCTAAGGAAGAATGGTGAGGAAGAACGATGACAAAGTTGGGCTCTGATGGTGTGCACAAAGTGTCTTTATGCTTCTAAATTTGCCTCCTTTTGTTCCTTTTTCACTTATTTGTTTTTTCCTACCATAAAACATAAAACAAATCAAATAGCCCAATAATTTTCAAGATTAATCATTTATTTACATAAATAAATACATTAAAATATCATAAAATGTATGCATGAAATATAGATATCAATGCCATAGTGGACTCGTCACTTAGTGAAATATGGATCTTGGATCACTAAATATATATGATGTATGGGGTCTTCATTTTTAGTGGGAGTATTTTCATTTAAAAGTCCTTGATGAAAAGATATAATACATGATACTTAGTCACTTGTGTGTCTTTTTTATAGATTTCAAAATACTACATGATAATCATTTTGGTATCCCTTATAGGTATGACCTATAAAATAGTTAGTGATTGGTATCTAGTGTTGAGAAGTGTTTCAATGATAAGTATTTAGAACCACTAAATGTGAATGTTATAGAAATAAATTCATCCAATAGTGACTCTTGGTTATTAGATACCAGATGTTCATTACACTTTTATGTTGATAAACATAGACTCAGAGATAGAAAGCAATTTAATAAGGGTAAAGTATATATTTATGTTAGTAATGGAGTAAGATTTTTTATATTAGAGTTCATCACTTATAATCTATGTTTATCCATTAGATTAGTTAGAGTTTGAAAATTGTTATTATATTCCTACCATAACCAAAAAATTGATTTATGTATCTTTTTTGGACAAGAAGGGATTATCATTCACTATTAAGAACAAGAGATGTTCTATATATATAAATGAGATGTTTTACAACATTGGGGATATGATAAATGGTTTATAAATTCTAGATATGGATAATCATGTTTATAAAATTCAGAATAAGAAGTCTACAGTTGATTCTAATCCCACCTATCTTTGGAATTATCACCTTGGGTATATAAATGAGAAACACGTTAAAAAACTCCATAGAGATAGATTATCAGAATCATTAAATTATGAATCATTTGAGAATTTTTAATCCTATTTATTAGGTAAAATGACCAAATAACCTTTTAGTGGAAAAGGTAAAAGGGATATTAGACTATTGGATCTCATACAGTGTTGTATATGGACCAATGAGTACTCAAGAAAGTGGTGGTTTTGGGTACTTAATTGCCCTTACCAATTACTCTAATTGGTATGGATATGTGTTTCTAATGAAACAAAATTATGAAACTTTTTACAAGCTCAAAAAGTTCCAGAATGAAATATAAAATCAATTAGGCAATAGTATTAAGATTCTCCAATCTGATCGGGGTGGTGAATACTTGAGCCAATAATTCATTGATCATCTAAGGGATTATGGAATTGTTTTATAACTCACTACTCTTAGAAAACCATAATGTAATAGTGTGTCTAAGAGGAGGTATCATTCTTTTTTATACATGGTTTGATTGGTGACAATTCAATGTGACATTCTTATTTTATTCTAGGGTTATGCTATAAAATCTATTTTATTTCTACTAAACTTTGTTCCATCAAGTAGTTATAAAGACACCATATGAGATATGGTATAGTAAACATCCAAATTTGTCTTTTATTAATATTTTTGGATGTGAATCATTCATACGATGTTTGTCTTATGATATGTTTGACTCCAAATCTCATACATGCTTATTTATTGGTTATCCCAAGGACAATATGAGGTATTATTTATATTACCCTACAGATAATGAAGTGTTTTTGGACCAATTTCTATATTCCTTGAGGATTTTATCAATCACGGAGTTAGTGGGAGGAATGTTGAGCTTAGATAATTTTAATACCAAAAACGGGAAGTGTTCTTGAGATGGAGATTGAGCTAGTACTATAAAGAGTTGTGAAAGAAGAATTGACTCAAGTTATACAAGTACATCGAAGGTATGGTATGACTTCTCAAGATCTCATGAGATATGGATTTCTTGTAGCTAATGATAATGAGGTAAAGTTCATAGATGATGAACCTACTACCTACTGATAGGACATTGAGAGTTTTAATCCTAAGAAATGGTTAAAGGCTATGAAATTTGAAATGGAATCCATGTACACTAACCAAGTTTGGAACTTGGTGAATGCATCTGAAGGGGTGAGACCCATAGGTTGAAAGTGGGTTTTCACAAGAAAACTAACATGTATGTTAGAGTGTCTTCTTATAAATCATTCCTGGTGGGAAAAGGTTATAAGAAAATTCATCGTATTGACTATGAAGGAACCTTTTCATCTATTGTGATGATAAATTCCATTCAAATTTTTATTGTCATAGTGGATCATTATAATTATGAAATATATCAAATGGATGTCAAAACTATTTTCCTTAATGAAAAATTATTCAAGGATGTATATATGATAAAACTTTAAGGTTTTGAAGTTCCAAATGAGACTGTTAAGGTATATAAGTTGCAACGGTCCATTTATGGATTGAAGCAAGCATCTCAGAGATAGAATATTTGGTTTGATAATGCAATAAAATTCATCAAAAACATGTATAATGCTTGTGTATATAATAGTGTAAGTATTGTATTATTTATGATATTATATGTAGATGACATATTACTTATTAGAAATGACATCTCGACACTTCACTCTGTGAAGATATAGTTGGGTAAATGATTCTCGATTAAAGATATGGGTGAAAATACCTACATATGAAGATCTGTAGAGATAGATATAAGAGTTTATTTGGACTCAATCGGGAGACTTGCATTGGTAAAGTGATAAATAGTTTTGGCATAGAGAACTCTGAGAAGGGTAATTTATCCATGGTATATGGAATTAATCTTAGAAAGATTCAGAATCATTTAAAAGAGTTAAAAAGGATGGATAGGATTCATTATGCTTTCACCATAGGATCTAACATGTATGTCATGTTGTGTACTCGATCTAAGGTCACTTATGATCTTATAATAACAAGTAGATACCAATCTAATCCTAATGAGAGTCACTAAATTTCTATAAATAAAATCTTTAAGTACTTAAGAAGGACTAAAGATATGTTCTTGGTCTTTGGAGGAGAGGATGATCTCTGTATAAAGGGTTACATGGATGATAGTTTCCAATATGACTGAGATGATATAAAGTCACAATCTGGTTTTGTGTTTTTCCTGAATGGTGGAGTTATGTGTTGGAAGAGTTCTAAAAAATTCCCCACAGAAGACTCGACAATATAAGTAGAATAAATCTCTATATTATAAGTTGTGAAGGAATTTGTTTGGATTAGGAATTTCATCTCTAAACTAGAGGTGGTTACTATAATTGAGGGAGCAATTGAGCTTTGCTTTGACAATAATGGAGTTATCTCTTAGACCAAGGAACTGTGGTCTCACTAAAGGACCAAACACATCTTTCATAAATTCCATCTCAACTAATAGATCATTGAGATGGGTGGTATTAGGATCTATTGGGCAATTATAAATGATAATGTAGTATATCAGTTGATGAAACCATTACCGCAACAATAGATCCATCACTCGGGACAAGGAATCACGGTCTCACCAATGGATGCAAGTTTCCATCATGATATTATAATAAAAGTAAATCTCTATTTATCATGCATTCATGTGTGTTTCATTTTACTTTACATGAATTCTCAAATGATAATATCCCCTCAAAGTGTGACTTTGAGTTGTCCCTGATCGATGATCACCAGTGAGTATAATGGATTTTTATTATATGTTAAGTTTAGCATGAATAAAATGTTTTAATCATTATAAAGTGCTGTATATGAAATAAAAATAATATATTAATGAGGTAATAAGTATAGACTTATTACTTGGAATACCCCACCAAATTATATCTCATTGAATTTCATACAATCATTTATATACTTAGGGGGTATGCTTACTATCAATCCCCATTATATGAGGTTGGAGAGATACCTATAATGAGAACCTCCATACTTTAATACCTTTTTTAAAAAAGTAAAAAAATGACTTAGAAAATCAGGGGGTGGTTGGGTATGTTATTGATTATATCATTGGTTGGAGTGCGGCCAATATGGAATTTTTTCACTTATATGATGAGTAAATACATTTAAACATTGATTAAATTAGAATAAGTAAATTCATGGTCATGCTTATTTGAGTTTCATATGATGTGTTTAACTGCTTGGATGAGGTACATGTGATGGACTCATTTATAAGGTGAAAGACATATGATGTATTCATTGTCTTGGTCAGTATTTTCTGGAGAATCAAGAAAAGATGAGATGGCCTATACTAGAATGACATTATTTCATGTCTATTAGTCACTCTATTTCATGGTAAAATGGATTATATATGTATTAATATGATTTATATGCTATATCTTATAGTGGACATATACTCTTTTCTTACATGTGTGAAATAGATATTTCATATTTGTTATCAATGATACTAAGGCCTATAGGATCAAAAAGTCAGACCTTTGGATAAGGATTAAGTTTTAAACACAGTTTTTATTCCAAAATGAATATAGTTTGATGAAAAAGTGTCCAAAAGGAGTTTTTTATGGATTCCTAAAGTGTTGTGCAGTTTTGAATCGAGCCCTTTTGGCATTTAAGTGAAAATGTGAAATTGTTGGATATAAACATAAATACAAGTAAGTAATATTATACAAATTCTTAGATATAAGATACAATATGCATGAGATTCATTTTATACCATATATTATTCTGATATCATAAAATAAACTTGGAAGCTTTTGTTTCATGTGTCTTGTAATACAATAGGCATACGAGTGAATGTATGTGATGCATGCATTCAGTCGATCTTACCACATGGTTTCCTTCAGTGTTTAATCCATTATGAATGGGTTAAACATGGAATGAATGCCTATTAAATGAGTTATATGGATCCACACTAGTAGGAAGTCATTCATTGGTGGCATTTGATAACACTTGATACGACAACATGTTCTTAATTCATCAAATACATTGAGTATGGCTATAAAAAGGATGTGATCCCTCCTATTATAGGATGATCATAAGAAAGTTAGTAGATGATGACAATTAGTTTCATGCAAAGCTTTATATAATCTCTCTTTCTATTGGTATGTTATTCATCATTGCTCAGTGAAGATGTTATCACCCCTTCGATGTATAAGAATCCTATGCTTGCAAACCAGGATCCATTGGACGATGCCCCCCCCAGAAGCAAGAATCATAGGTTTTTTACTTCATGATCATCATTAATCACACTACAAAGAATGTGGAGGCCACTGCAACCATGATATAGGTATGATTTTCTTCATTTACTTATGCATATTTAATCTCTTAAAGATATATCATGCATTGTTTGGGTTTGTTTTCACTACATTATATCATAGGATTATCCCCTAAAACTCACTAGTTCTATGACTATTGAGGTTGGTTGAAATAACCCTCTCACCTATAATATTGGTTATCTTTCCATTCTGAGTTAGATGGATAGTATGGTTTTTTATATTGGGTTGTTTTTATAGGCATCATGAGTATATTGCATCAAAACACTCATAAGGTTCTCTCAATTAAGGGAATTGGTCAGAATAATGGGTGTCGATGACACATATACTATAATGAAGTGGAGGGGGAGGTTGATATTTCCCATGGTAAATATCAAGTTTGCAAAGAAGGTTACTTACCTCTTCAAACTTTGTGTTTGTCTTCTTCTAAAAACTAGAACTCTGCACCTCATAAACTCATTTGGTAGGCACACTGGATACCGAACTGAACTGTTGAGTGTTTTGTGTCATGTTTATGATGAGGGTATTTGTTGTAATTATAGACTTGTCCACCAGGGAACCATCTGCAACAACATTACTCATATTATGATCAATAGGAATTTGACCTTCATAAAAATATTATATTAAAATTTTATCTCTTATTTGGTGGTGTGGAAAACTTGCACAAATCCATTTAAAACATTCCCAGTATTCATGAAGTGTTCCTCTATTAGGTTTCCTTATTATATAGATTTATTTTCTTATTTTTTTGGTTTGGTAGGTTGGGATATATTTTTTCAAGGAATCAATGTTTCATATCCACCCATACTCCTATTAGGGTGGTCAGATAATAGATCTAGTCTTTTATATCTCCCTCTATAGAAAAAGGTAATGTTTTAAGTTTTACACAATCTTCAGACATTTTCACAGGTTTTGAGGTCATACAAATAGTATGGAATTCTTCTAAGTGCTTTTTTAGGTCCTCTCTAGTAAGTCCATGTAATTAAGGTAATAATTGTGTTAATCTAAATTTTAATTTAAAATTAGGTTTCTCCTCTAGGGTTTGGATGTAAGCAGGTTTATATTCAATATATGGTGAGGTTAATTCCTTTAAAGTATTATTATTTTCATCCATGTTATAGAAATTATTTTCTAGTTCAATTATTGTTTCAAAATAATATGGGTTTATAATATTCTTGGTGTTTTTTATATCCTCCTTAAAAGGATCGTTCTAAGTGTTTCAGTATCAGTGACATAATATCCTCTTTGGTTCAGATTTGAATAGTGACTGCTCCCATCAATCAGAACACATCTTGCACAATACCTATGAGGAGATGTAATTAGAACACAACTTTATGTATATAAAATTAAGAATGAAAATAAATAAGTAAATATTTATAAATTTCACAAATATCTTATTAAAACACACACACTTTAAATTATAGTACTCCATGACTATAGTGTCAAAAAAAATCATGTTGTCATGGTGTATCAAATTAATTAGGATTTAAATAATTAAATATAATATACATTAGACCATAAATCATCTATCAAGGATCCTTTATTATTTATAGATTTGTTTTTAAATAAGTTTTATAAAAAACTAAAAGAATTGAGGGTTTTAAATTTTTATAAAATAAAATAAAAACTTAATTAAAGACTTTGATAGCTGAAAAATGAAAGAGGGTTTGAGAATTATGTGAGAAAGATATCATTTAAATTAAACTACACATCTCTAAAAGTTTCTTATTATTAAAAAATTATTGATTTTAGTGTAATTACTTAGTTTAGGTTTCATCAAAATATCGATTATCCTCATTCCCCTTAAATCGATACACTTGGACCCAAAACTTGGTGAAACTATCATTTAGCTAAGATCAAGTCCTTATGCATGAATAAAGGAATATTTAGGTATATTAATATCTTAGTTTTATGATAAATAATACATTTCTTATGCTTTATGGTCAAAACAAAAAAAAAATTATTCACATAAAAATCACAAACCAATTGGTTATGAAAATATAGTAAATTTCAAATATAGAACCAAAACATAGCACTCCAATTGGGACTATATTAATATATAATTAAATTAAATTTTTAAAAATTCAAATACATCAAAATATTATCTAATCAGGGTTCTATAACTCTCTATCCAATTATATATCACCCTCGCAATGATCGCCCACTATTTAGCTCGTCATTGAGAGGATGGGGAGGCTCAAGTGGATCTCATTCTTTATTTCAACTCTCCCTATGAGGATAAAGAGATATTGAATATATATGAGGTTTAAATTAACCCTTAAAACTCTCCAAAATGATATAATTTCCCCCCTTGGTTGAACTACTAAATGAGTCACTCAAGGTGGTTTTGGGCACATTATATTTCTAAAACCACTTGGATTGAGGATTTGGGTGACCATAAATTATTAAATTGTTTTTTAAAAACTAAAAATCTGTTTCCCCACCTCTTGAATATCTCCACACAAAATTTGTTAGCAATTTGAGGTCTAGAACTCAATATATATTCAAATTACAAAAGTACCCACATAAATATGAACAATTAAGATTACCTCCAATGTTTTGACATCTCGGGATATAAAATATATGAATTGAGCTTAAGTATATTCTGAAATATTATATCCCACATGTTCAGGTATGTGACCCCCAAATTTTATCCCAATTGGTCGGACAGATTATGCATGATTTGGATTTTAGTCCATATATATGCTTATGATTTCACATAATTTTGGCCCATTTTGCTCAAAATTCAACGTGGGCTCTCCAAATCACCTCCAACTTAAATGAAAACATTAAAACAAGTGAAATTTTCCTTTTAAATAATATTTAAACTAAATTAAATTAATTTAATATAAATCATAAATGATTTTGAAATTTATAAATTATAACCCATAATTAAAAACACTGGTATATGGGTGAAAATGAATAGTAACTCGTAATGTGATCAAAGCCGCATATTTTTAAGACTTTTACCATTGGACATACCCTGTATATTACCTTATTTTAAGACCATGTCAGATATAGAAAGCCTTGATAGGTAAGCCACATTACAAGTTGATTTAACTTTCCCACCCTACATTCTTTTTTGTATAATTGCATAATATTTCTTTTTTGTTTCATGAGGGAGATTTGTGATCCATGGAACTATCAAGTGAGAATTCCATGAAATGGAAATATATGGATATTCCACTAGTGATTAGTAATTTGGTTCTAAGCTACTTTATATTATGCTTATTTGGTTTCTTTATCATTTTAGAAGAAAAATTGAAATAATGAAATGTATATTGGAAATTTTGAACACCCATACCCAACCTATGATCTTCTTATAAATATTAAAATCATTTCCAGGAGGATATCAAATAAGGTTAATTTTATGGGTGCGAGACTTGTTCATTGTGCAATTCCCATTGAAAAAATAGAGGATTCAAAATTATGTCGATTTTTTAACGTTCAAGCTAAAAATCGTGGAGAGGGAGGGGGAGATTGATGAGATATGATGAATTTTAAAGGATAAGAGGAGTCTTATTTTTCATTGATCTTAAATTGAATTTTATGCATTATAATTAAAGAATTAATCCCCATTTTCAAGCCTTAATTTTATATGATTACATCATGAACTACCCACCTTCAGCCTCGGAAAAAACTCGTTTTAAAGTTCTCTTGATTGGTGTGGTTTTATTTATCTAAAGTTAAGATTGATATATTTTGAAAGCCTATGGATATAATGCATTCACTCAAGTTTGATCATAACTCTAGTTTTACATTGATTTTAAGTGTTGAGTGAGAAAAATCCAAAAAGGTAGATAATATTATAGACATGGATATCTAAGGAAATGTTGAAAAATGATAATGGAAGATAAGGTAAATTGTAGTGTGAATTCAATAATGAGGTGTGATTGGATACCTAGGGAAGATGAGTATGTTGAAATTTAAAAATATTCAATTAATTCTTATTTTTATTTACATATTTGGTACTTCGTTTATCTTATTGAAGGATTGATCTTATTTTGAATTTTTTTGAGATGTTTTTCTTGAGGATAAACAAAAGTTCAAATGTGGAGGAATTTGATAACTCTAATTTATGTATATATTTTCATTATGTTTTTCATTAATAATTGGACTTAATAAAGGCTAATTTTGGGTGTGTTTAATGATTTATGGAAGGATGGATCCTAAGTATATGATTTTGGATGTTTTTGAAAAATCTGAATAGAAATACAACACACTCACATCACAACTACAACCATCATGATGCAAGTGGTTTTAAACAAAGACTGGGAGTGAAGACCCAAAAGCCCTTATGCCGCAATGGATCCCCTCACTCCACAAATTAGTTTAAGCAGAGATAATCATGATTAGTTATAAAAAAATTATATCACAACTAAGGAACCATGCCGTAATATATTTCAGAAGGAAAATTGAAGAAGAAAAAATGAATAAAAAATAGATCCATCTACCCCTCATGTGCATACACACACACCAAAGTCACATCCAATTATCAGATCTAGTCAAGCACCATGGAGGTGCAACATAGCTCAGTGGCACCGACTACAATATAAGGTGACATAATATTGTAACAAGAGGAGTATAGGGAGGTTTGTGGTGTGTGGAAGAACCATTAGATCTATGTATTTGTGAATAAGTGTTTATGTATATGAAAAATTTGTTGGTCAAGGTGATAGGTCAATTTCGAACAATTTTCAGTGGGATCCATAGAATAAATTTACCTTGCATTGTGACTGTAATCATTATGCCGTGATTCTATTGAATAAGAATACCTTTGGAGGAGCTAAAGAATTTCATATTGTGATCTATACCTTTGTATCATGAACTGGGGAGGTATATTTATCCAAATTAACACTAAAAATTCACATTGCAACCCATGCACCCTTCATGCCATAATGAATGCATGAAAGATATTTTAAATCCAAAATATGGCTGGAATATTTGGGGGTTGTTTCATGATTCTTGGGAGATTCTAGATTTAAAGGAGTATAAATATATCCTTCACACTTTATCCCATGTCATTGCACTGTGATGGAGGCAACCCAAGGAGAATAGATGGGATTTTTTATTTTTGATACAACTCATCATGTCACAATAAGTAGTGTTACACCATGATACAATCAAGTTTTGTTAATATTTTTTAATAGCAAAGGGGGGAGTAACTTTTAGATTTTGTTTCGAATTCCCCTGGTTATTTAAAGTCTTTGCTTGATCATTTTCATTTCATAATTTTGTTTTTGTTGAATTATTCATTAATTTAAGTAAGTTTGTTTCTTTTTAATTGATTTTTAATTTTGTTACCATTATTTTACTTTCTTCACTCACTTTCTTAGGATAAACTAGTCAATCATGATTGATCTTTCCTTAGTCATGAGTGGTTAGTATCTTAAAGAGCGAGAGGTTGAGAGTATAAGTATGAGTGTTTAATTTTTATATCAATTTCATTCATGAATAAATGTTTTAATTATGAATCACTTTGGGAATTCATTATTCGTTTATTCATTAATATGTATTTGACATAAAGTCTTTTCAAGGGAGGATCTCTAAAGTGGTTGAGTGAATTAAACCATGAACAATAGTTTGGATTTGTATTTTTCTTATAATTCGCTTAGTTTAATATACTTATTCTATTAAGGTATTTATATTTATTTAAGCAGAATCAATGGATTTGACTATAAACAAGTAGGAAACTTTATAACAATCTTGGAACTAATTGATTTTATTAATGCATGGATAAAGGAGGTATTTATATTTTATGAAAACCCATCCTTTGATATTGATTTCTCACTTATGTTTTTAATTAATTGTTTTTAAACCTTTAGATCTTAGTTTTAATTTAATTCAATTAATTTTAATTCTCAAATTTTTAGGCTAACAATAAGATCACAAATAGATCCCATAGATCACACGTTTTCCTCATGATACCAACCTCAGACTTACACTGCTCTATTTCCCTGTAGTTTAGTATGGATTGAGCACGCAAAAATTCTAAACCTTTTTAAATGTGAGAAGTAATGATTCCCATGAACGTTTAGAGGGAGAGGGTTGGGGAGGGGTTTCATCCCCTTTAGGGTTGGATTTTTTTAGTGTGAGGTAGAGGAATTAGGCATGTATCTTATGAGGCAAGGTTTGATTTAGTATTAAACTCCAAACTTTGAGGCAACGTTTAGGATGGCGTTAGGGATCATGATTGATCGAGTGATTTTTTATTGTTTTTAAGAGGTCGGGTGCATTGATTGTTTTACCCAATTCAGATTTATGCTCATCCTAGTTGTGTTTTTCCCTGTGGGCATCTGGATGTAGATCAAAAACTAACGAGACTTTGGGTGGGATGGTGATGGGTGTATGGGAGATATGGATAGCTTCACAATATGTTGAGATGGGCTTCCTTCTCCAAGGATCCACCTATGGTAAGACAATGGCCATGACACACACGATTGATGATAATGACACCATTAAAAAGTGGGCTTATTTCCACGGGCCATAACCATGGCAAGAGGCCCTTGGATCATGGTCATAGCCTATGGCCATGGTTTGGTGCCCTGTGGTCATCGTCATCGTTGGAATAGCGTATGGGTTTGGACCATATAAAAATTAAAATTTTCCGGCCAATGGGTTTTGATCCCATAACCTCTTATATATTCCAGTAAGCTTCTACCACTAACCAACGACACACTATGTGTATTTAAATATATATATATATATATAGACATACGCATACACATACACGTACATATTTATTTATGAATATATATAATTATTACGCTTTAAAAAAATTTGGTGGGTTTAGGGACCTATGACCACAACCCACATGGACTGTGGCCATAGGTTTGGGTCATGGTCGCGATCTACATGGACGATGGTTGTAGATCATGGTCGTAGCCTATCTCCATGGTGGCTTACCGCCACGACCCACATGGACCATGGTCGTAGCCCTTCCCCGCACCCTTCTCTTGCCTTTCTTGTGATGTTAAGAGGTTTCTCATATCCGCCTACCACCATGGACCAAGTGGACTATGGTTGTGGGACCTTCCCTCATGGGTTTGAAGCCACGATCCCCATCAACCATGGTCGTGGGCCGACACGGGTGGTTCTACGACCATGGTCTATGTCGATCCTTGGGTATAGGTTGTCCTACGACCATAGTTTCACTACTGGAAAAAGAGGCAATTCCAATGGTTCACAACTGTTGGGAAAGGCCGCAGAACCGTTGGGAATATCTATCCCAACGGTTCTGGAAACCGTGGGGAAGTAAGCCGTTGGGAAAAGTTTTCCCAACGGTTTAAAAAGAACTGTTGGGATAGGTTAGAAAAATAAACCTATCCCAACAGTTTACATTAACCGTTGGCATATGTTTTCCCAATGATTTTAAGTAAACCGTTGGGAAAACCCAACAAAATCTCTAGCTTTTCCCAACAGTTCACTCAAAACCGTTGAGAAAAAGCCAACTATACATCTTTTCCCAACGGTTTGAAACTGTTGGGAAAGAGTTTATACCAACGGTTACATCTGAACCATTGGTATAAACCTCCTTAGAAGACTATGCCAATGGTTTCAAACCGTTGGCATAGCCTATGTTGTGCAAATTGCACAGCAGCCTGCAATTTGCACAGCAACCTTCAATTTGCACAGGGGAGGAGCAGGGTCTCCATTCACCTGTGATTCTTCAATCCCTCTCATTTAATTGAAATAACCAACTAACATATACATATACAAAACAAATTCATATACATTTAACATATAATACATCCTGAAACTATACACATTCAGAATTAAATCAGAATTCATAACGTAATTATAAAGATACATAATTTAGAATTCATTTAGAATTCATTTTAAAATTCATTTAGAATTCATTTAGAATTCATTTTAAAATTCATTTAGAATTCAATTTAAAATTTAGATGACAATTATATGTGAAATTTGGAATTCAATTCATAATTTGATCAGTTTTTCGTATACAGGTGTTTTTACTATATATGATATCCATTTTAAACAAAATACATGCACTTGGAGTAGTACCAGTCACACCATGCCTCTTATTGAGGCATGATTGACTATTGCACGTCACACATGACTAATTGATCATTTTCCTAAAGTATCAACATATTCCGAAAGGGTTTCGTTAGTTTTTCGTATGCCAGTTATTATCACTTAAAATGTGGTTCATTTAAAAAAAATGACATTTTTGAGTGATACCCGCCACACCGCGACTCGGATTGGGGCGGGGTTGACTTGTAAACGTCATAAATAACCCATGGATTGTTGTCCTAAAGTTTCAATAGAATCTGAATGCGTTTGGTCAGTTTTTCGTATGTCAGTTGTTGTTTTCACTTAAAATGCTTTCCATTTCAAATAAAAGTGATCCACTTTGAGTTGTGGCGGCCACACCGAGGCTCAAATTGAGGCGCAGTTGACTCATAAACATCAAAAATGACCCATGGATCCTTTTCCTAAAGTATCAACACAATAAAAATGTGTTTGGTTGGTTTTTCGTATGTCAGTTGTTCTTTTCACTTAAAATGAAGTCCATTTTAAACTACAGAGAGACACTTAGAGTGATCCCAGCCACACCGCGACTCGGATTGAGGTGGGGTTGACTCTTACACGTCACAAATGACCCATGGATCGTTTTCCTAAATTTTCAATGGAATCATAATGCGTTTGGTCGGTTTTCAGTATGTCAGTTGTTATTTTCACTTAAAATGTTTTCCAATTCAAAGAAAAGTGAGTCACTTTGAGTTGTCCCGGCCACACCAAGGCTCGGATTGAGGCGCGGTTGACTCGTAAACATCAAAAATGAACCATGGATTGTTTTCCTAAAGTTTAAACAGAATCCAAATGCATTTTGTGGGGTTTCATTATGTCAGTTGTTGTTTTCACTTAAAATGTTTTCCATTTCAAAGAAAAGTGAGTCACTTTGAGTCGTGGCGGCCACACCGAGGATTGGATTGAGGCGCGGTTGACTCATACATGTCAAAAATGACCCATGGATCCATTTCCTTAAGTATCAACAAAATCCGAATGTGTTTGGTCAGTTTTCAGTATGTCAGTTGTTCTTTTCACTTAAAATGAAGTCCATTTTAAACTATAGAGAGACACTTCGAGTGGTTACGGCCACACCGCTCCTCGGATTGAGGTGGGGTTGACTCGTACACATCACATATGACTCATGGATTGTTTTACTAACGTTTCAATGGAATATGAATGCATTTGGTCAGTTTTCCGTATGTCAGTTGTTGTTTTCACTAAAAATGATGTCATTTTGAAACAAAATAGAGACACTTCGAGTGGTTACGGCCTCACCGCGCCTTGGATTGAGGTGGGGTTGACTCGTACACGTCACAAATAACCCATGAATCATTTTCCTAAAGTTTCAATGGAATCCTAATGCGTTTGGTCAGTTTTCAGTATGTTAGTTGTTGTTTTCACTTAAAATGTTTTCCAATTCAAAGAAAAGTGAGTCACTTTGAGTTGTCCCGGCCAAACCAAGGCTCGGATTGAGGCGCGGTTGACTCATAAACATCAAAAATTAACCATGTATTGTTTTCCTAAAGTTTCAACGGAATTAAAATGCGTTTTGTGGGGTTTCAGTATGTCAGTTGTTGTTTTCACTTAAAATGTTTTCCATTTCAAAGAAAAGTGAGTCACTTTGAGTCGTGGCGGCCACACCGAGGATTGGATTGAGGCGCGGTTAACTCATACAAATCAAAAATGACCCATGGATCCTTTTCCTAAAGTATCAACAAAATCCGAATGCGTTTGGTCGGTTTTCCGTATGTCAGTTGTTCTTTTCACTTAAAATGAAGTCCCTTTTAAACTATAGAGAGACACTTTGAGTGGTTTCGACCACACCGCGCCTCGGATTGAGGTGGGGTTGACTCATACACGTCACATATGACTCATGAATTGTTTTCCTAATGTTTCAATGGAATTTGAATGCATTTGGTCGGTTTTCCGTATGTCAGTTGTTGTTTTCACTAAAAATGATGTCTTTTTGAAACAAAAGAGAGACATTTCGAGTGGTTCCGGCCACACCGCGCCTCAGATTGAGGTGGGGTTGACTTTTACACATCACAAATGACCCATGGATCGTTTTCCTAAAGTTTCAATGGAATATGAATGTGTTTTGTTGGGGTTTAGTATGTCAGTTGTTGTTTTCACTTAAAATGTTTTCCATTTCAATGAAAAGTGAGTCACTTTGAGACGTGGCGGCCACACCGAGGCTCATATTGAGGCGAGGTTAACTCATACACGTCACAAATGACCCATGGATCCTTTTACTAAAGTATTAACAGAATCTGAATGTGTTTGGTCAGTTTTCCGTATGTTAGTTGTTCTTTTCACTTAAAATGAAGTCCATTTTAAAATATAGAGAGACACTTCGAGTGGTTCCGGCCACACCTCACCTCTTATTGAGGTGGGGTTGAATCTTACACATCACATATGACTCATGGATTGTTTTCCTAACGTTTCAATGGAATCTGAATGCATATGGTCGGTTTTCCGTATGTCAGTTGTTGTTTTCACTAAAAATGATGTCCTTTTGAAACAAAAGAGAGAAACTTCGAGTGGTTCCGGCCACAACGTGCCTCGGATTGAGGTGGGGTTGACTCATACACGTAACATATGACCCATGTATCATTTTCATAAAGTTTTAACAGAATATGAAAGTGTTTGGTAGGTTTCTCGTATGTCAGTTGTTGATTTCACTTACAATTTAGTCCATTTTGAACAAAAGAGAGACAGTTTGACTGGTCCCAGCCACACCGCGGCTTGGATTGAGGCGGGGTTGACTCATACATGTCACATATGACCCATGGATCGTTTTTCTAAAGTTTAAACAGAATCCGTAGGCGTTTGGTCGGTTTCTGGTATGTCAGTTGTTGTTTTCACTTAAAATTAAATCCATTTTAAACAAAACATAGGCACTTTGAGTGGTGTCGGCTACACCGGGCCACGGATTGAGGCGAGGTTGACTCTTAAATATCACATATGAGTCATGAATCATTTTTCAAAAGTATCAACACAATCAGAAGCCGTTTGATTGGTTTGGCGTATGTACGTAAAATATTGTCCATTATAAACAAAATACATACACTTGGAGTGATACCGGACACACCGCACCTCGGATTAAGGCGGGTTGGACTCGTACACATCACATATAACCCATGGATCGTTTTCCTGTAGTATCAATAGAATCAAAATGCATTTGTTCAGTTTACTGTATGTCAGTTGTTGATTTCACTTAAAATTAAGTCTATTTTTAACAAAATAGAGGCATTTTGAGTGGTGTCGGCCACACCGAGCCTCGTATTGAGGCGGGGTTTACTCGTACACATCACATTTGACTAATTTATTGTTTTCCTTAAGTTTCAATATAATCCAAATGTGTTTGGTCGGTTTGTCGTATGTCAGTTGTTGATTTCACTTAAAATTAAGTCCATTTTTAACAAAACAGAGGCACTTTGAGTGGTGTCGGCCACACCGGGCCTCGAATTGAGTCAAGTTTGACTCGTACACATCACATATGAGTCATGGATCATTTTTCAAAAGTATAAACACAATCAGAAGCCGTTTTATCGGTTTGACGTATGTACGTAAAATATTGTCCATTTTAAACAAAAGAGGGATAGTTTGGGTGGTTCCGGCCACACCGCGCCTCGGATTGAGGAGGGTTTGACTCATACACATCACATATGACCCATGGATAGTTTTCCTAAAGTTTCAATAGATTCAGAATGCATTTGGTCGGTTTTTCGTATGCCAGTTGTTGTTTTCACTTAAAATTAAAGTCATTTTGAACAAAAGAGAGACATTTTGAATGGTACCATCCACACCGCGCCTCGTATTAAGTAGGGGTTGACTCTTACACGTCACATATGACCCATGGATCATTTTCCTGTAGTATCATCATAATCCAAATGCTTTTGGTCGGTTTAATGTATGTCAGTTGTTGATTTCACTTAAAATTAAGTCTATTTTTAACAAAATAGAGGCATTTTGAGTGGTGTTGGTCACACCGAGCCTCGTATTGAGGCGGGGTTCACTTTTACATGTCAAATTTGACTCATGGATCGTTTTACTTAAGTTTTAATATAATCTGAATGTGTTTGGTCGGTTTTTCGTATGTTAGTTGTTGATTTTACTTAAAATTAAGTCCATTTTTAACAAAACAGAGGCACTTTGAGTGGTGTCGGCCACACCAGGTATCAAATTGATGCGGGGTTGACTCTTACACATCACATATGAGTCATGGATTGTTTTTCAAAAGTATCAACACAATCATAAGCCGTTTGATCAGTTTGACGTATGTACGTAAAATATTGTCCATTTTAAACAAAAGAGGGACAGTTTGGGTGATTCCGGCCACACCACGCCTCGGATTGAGGCGGGGTTGACTCGTACACATCAAATATGACCCATGGATCGTTTTCCTAAAGTTTAAACAGATTCGGAACTCATTTGGTCGGTTCTTCGTATGCCAGTTGTTGTTTTCACTTAAAATTAAAGTCATTTTGAACAAAAGAGAGACATTTTGAATGGTACCGTCCACACCGCGCCTTGGATTAAGGCGAGGTTGACTCGTACACGTCACATATGACTCGTGGATCATTTTCCTGTAGTATCAACAGAATTCGAATGCGTTTGGTCGGTTTACCGTATGTCAGTTGTTGATTTCACTTAAAATTAAGTCCATTTTTAACAAAACAGAGGCATTTTGAGTGGTGTCGGCCACACCGATCCTTGTATTGAGGCAAGGTTTACTCGTACACATCACATTTGACTTATAGATCATTTTCCTTAAGTTTCAATATAATCCTAATGCGTTTGGTCGGTTTTTCGTATGTCAGTTGTTGATTTCACTTAAAATTAAGTCCATTTTTAACAAAACAGAGGCACTTTGAGTAGTGTCAGACACACCGGGACTCTAATTGAGGTGAGGTTGACTCGTAAACATCACATATGATTCATGGATAATTGTAAAAAAATATCAACACAATCATAATCCGTTTGATCGGTTTGGTGTATGTACGTAAAATATTGTCCATTTTAAACAAAAGAGGGGCAGTTTGGGTGGTTCTGGCTACACCGTGCCTTGTATTGAGGCGGATTTGACTCGTACACATCACATATGACCCATGGATCATTTTACTAAAGTTTCAACAGATTTGTAACGCATTTGGTTGGTTTTCCGTATGCCAGTTCTTGTTTTCACTTAAAATTAAAGTCATTTTGAACAAAAAAGAGACATTTTGAATGGTACCATCCACACCGCGCCTTTTATTGAGGCAGTGTTGACTCTTACATGTCACATATGACCCATGAATTGTTTTCCTATAGTATCAATATAATCCAAATGCGTTTGGTCAGTTTACCGTATGTCAGTTGTTGATTTCACTTAAAATTAAGTCCATTTTTAACAAAATAGAGGCATTTTGAGTGGTGTCGGCCACACCGAGCCTCGTATTGAGGCAGAGTTGACTCATAAACGTCACATTTGACTCATGGATCGTTTTCCTTAAGTTTCAACAGAATCTTAATGTGTTTGGTCGGTTTTCCGTATGTCAGTTGTTGATTTCACTTAAAATTAAGTCCATTTTTAACAAAACAGAGGCACTTTGAGTGGTATCAGCCACACCGAGCCTCGAATTGAGGCGAGGTTGACTCGTACATAACACATATGAGTCATGGATTATTGTGAAAAAGTATCAACACAATTAAAAGCTGTTTTATTGGATTGGCGTATGTACGTAAAATATTGTCCATTTTAAACAAAATACATACATTTGGAGTGATACCGGCCACACCGCGCATCGAATTGATGCGTAGTTGACTTTTACATGTTACATATGACCCATGGATCATTTTCCTAAAGTTTCAACACAATCCGAAGGCGTTTGGTTGGTTTCCCATATGTCAGTTGTTGATTTCACTTAAAAATAAGTCAATTTTGAACAAAAGAGAGGCAGTTTGAGTGATCATGGCCACACCATGCCTTTTATTGAGGTGGGGTTGACTTATACACATCACATTTGACCCATGGATCGTTTACCTTAAGTTTCAATAGAATATGAATGCGTTTGGTCGGAGGGGAAGGGTCTAGTCGGGTACGCGGAGATGCTCGTCTACCTCTGGTACGAACCTCCCTCGTACCATCGGCCTAAGCACTGAAAGAATGGAATAATGAAAAGTGCACATACTTATGCACCTGTAAAATCTACACATAGACAGCACATAGCCGCATCATGTCATAAAAAATAACACTAAGGATCATACAAAATAGAAGCAGTCATGCAGAGTAATGACAAGTGCACATACAGATCAGAAGCAGCTAAAAAATTGTTGCATACATGCCATGTTTATTTCCTAAAACCAAGTAAAAAAAGAAAAATGATGAAACTCTAGAACATGGGTTGCCTCCCAGGAAGCACTGAGTTTTACGTCTTCATCCCGATGGATGGACACTGGTCAATCGTCTTGGTCCATCAGCTCAGAACTCCTCTGCCTCTTACAAGAACTGGTGGTCGTGTCATCAAGCTCACAGGGACGCTTAGTGGGATTGATCACTTCAGGAGCATAGCGGGCGTGAATCTGGTGTGGAAGTAAGATAATATGGTGCTCGTCATCATTCAGACGCTGAGTCACCCGTCGTGCGAGGTCAGATGGAGACGGGACGTGCACATCGATGATCATGGAAGAGGCAGACAAGCTAGACATTGTTGGTTAAGCTGCATCCACAAATAGATTCATTTTTATATATTAGAACCTTTATAAATGTTTGTCCCATTTTTACAAACAATTAATGTGTGAAAATTGTGAAAAATAACTTATCGGATATATAAAAATGGATTTACTCATGGACATGATGCATAATATCTCAAATATTCCTCATTGGATCCCAATTTGAAATTTTAATCCATTATCAAATGTCTTATATCAATTTATTTTTATTTGGATCCTTAAGGTTGAACGCTTTTTGTAAAATCTATCCAAGGGAGGATAGACTAGTGACTTGGAATACAATTGGATGCTATGTGGTGAAAACCACATTATAAGCATTGTTTAGGATATTATTGAGGTGGTTTGAGGATCAAATCTATCTTTTTAGAGAAAATCCAGCATGTCCAAGTTTGGTGGTCAATGTTTTGAAGTGGGGGGTATTTGGTGGTTGAGGAGGGGGATGAGGGGGATGAGGGGGATGTCCAAGGTCTAAGAGGAGGGGTGGGGGGCTGTCCAGGGTCCAGGAAGGGGGGTGGGGGGCTGTCCAGGGTCAAGGAGAAGGGGAGAAGGGGTTGTCCATGGTCCAGGAAGGAGGGGGGTTGTCTAGGGTCCATCGAGGAGGGGGGCTATCCAGGGTCCAGGGTGGAGGGTGGGGGGCTTCCTAGGGTCCAGGAAGGAGGGGGACTATACAAGGTCCTGGGAGGAGGGTGGAGGGGGGTTGTCCAGGGTCCAGGAGGGGGGTTGTCCAAGTTTCAAGAAAGAGGGGGGCCAGGCTGTCCAAGTTCCAGGAGGGGGGGACTGTCCAGGGTCCAAGAGGGGGGGTTTTCAGGGTCCATGAGGAGTGGGGGCTCTGTTAAAGGGAGGAAATCCCCAAATAATTCATTGAAAATTAACTAAACTTAATCCAAAAAACATCACAATTCCAATCCATCACCCAACCAACATCCAATTCATCCTCAATATCACTAACCTTCGCATGCCATAAACAACACAACCTAGTTTATACCAAATTAAAACAGAAAACAAAAATAATAGATGCAAAACATTAAAACTAAGGTAGTACTTACAGATTTAGAGTGTAGAACTACAATATTGTTTGATTTAAGATGGATCTGTGAGTGGAACGAGTTTCTGAGTCTTTGTATAGAGAGATCTCATACGTTTAGGTCAAATCAAAATAGAAAATAAAAAAATAGATGAAGAACATTATAACTGAGGTAGAACTTACATATTTGAAGTGTAGAACAGAAAAATTGTTTGATTGAAGAGGATGGATGGAGTTTTGGAGATTGGGTAACGAGAGAGAGTCGGTAGACCTTCAATTTAGGGCTGTAGTCGAGCAGAGGGGGACTACAATCGAGTGGAGGGGCTACTGGACACCCAAACTAGATTTTGGGGAAAACTTTCCCAACGGTTTTAAAAAACCGTTGGGAATGTAGTCCTATACCAACGGTTTCTTTAAACCGTTGGTAAAGGTGGCATAGATTCCAACATATACCAACGGTTAGTGTATAACTGTTGGTAAAAGTGTATTAATTGAGGCCTATACCAACAGTTTTACAAAACGTTGGTAAATTTCTTCATAAAAGCCTTTATACCAACGGTTTTCTTAAAACCGTTGGTATACATAACCATTCCCAACGGTTTGATAAACCGTTGGGATATAAGCGTTGGTAAAAATGGGATTTCCAGTAGTGTTTTGTCGACCATGGCTACAAAACTATGGACGAAAGACATTTTTCTAGTAGTGTGATATGGATCTAAGCGATCAACGTGTAAACTTAGAGTTGCATGATCGTGTAGTGGGAGTCTGCCCTTATGACGACTTGTGATAAATGGAACATCGCTGCAGATTCTCTATGGGTAGTCTAGAAAATAACTTCGATGAGGACCTATGAGCTGAGATGGTGAAGGGCATGAGTAATGGGATTATCATTTCATTTTGTTGGCCCCCCATTCTTTGTTTGCTTGTTTGCTTGTTTGCTTTATCATGTGACTGTTGTTATGTATTTATTTGATGTGTTGGGCCTTCTTTGTCTAGTTTTTTTTTGTTTTCATTGTTGTTTTATGTTTGTCATTGGTGTTTAAGCCCTCTTTGATTGCTTATTGTTGTTATTATCGATATGATCGTTATTTCCCATCATATTTCGAGTTTTGGTTATTTACGAGCAATGAGGTGACTGATGGGTTTGGTGAGGCTCTAGTGAGTGGGTCTTTATAGATATGGTGAGACCTCTTTGGGATTACATCAGGTGAGATGAGGGAGACTGTGGGGTATACCTCATTGGGTTAGGAGGGTATACATGTCGTTAAGTGAGTGTGAGAGACCTAACATGAGTTGTGCAATGTTAGTTGAGTCCACAGGGTGCATGTCTTATGGCCACAACGACACACAAGTATGACCCTGTATGAGCGTTCATGAGCTGTGTTTATCGAGTGGGTTGCATTGCAAACACCACATATTAGCATGCACAATGAATTTACACATGCATCCACTTGATCATCATCACTCGGTGAGTTGAGGCGAGTGGGGGATCCTATTGGGTTGTTGGACTCACCCCCCACCTACGTACGCAACATGAATTTCGAAATACGTGGGTAGGCCTTCATGTTTTCGTTTTAGGCACATGTATCAACATGGAGTTGGACTTGTAGCTTGGGACGAGCGGTATGTTATAGGCCGATGACTTGCCGGGATATTTATTGTCACCTTAGCCGAAGACCATTGTTTTTATTTTTCAGCTATTGCACCACATCTGTATCAATTAGTGTGCCAACCATTTATTTGTTTATTTTGCATTTTTATGTATACTACTATTGTTGCTTTGTTATATATCATTGCATATCATACAAATTATTTTATTTTATATTATGAATCGCGAGATGCCCGCTTGACTCCCTGTATCATTCTACGAGTTTTTTTGCATGCTCATCATACAGACAAATCATGTCAAGTTTTTGACAGATTCACGCATTATGCTTACAAGTTATATTTAAGGGCATTGTCTCTACATGACTTATTCAAACTCTCATCACTAGTCACATACTTTACATTTCTATAATTGTTGTATGTCAAAACATTGATGTTTGGAAATGTAAATGGCACGTGTTGAACTTTAATTTTATCCGCAATAAAACTTCTTATAATTTTTAAAAAAACTTTGCCCCAAATGGCTTTGGGGGACCTGAAAACATTTAATTTGGGAGAGTGACCCAATTGTCTTGTATTCAAACTTATATCAAAGTCCTTTACATCTAAGGATAACTCGAAAATCTTCATATTCATGTGCAATTCAAAAGAAATTATTACATTTTACCGCACGGTGTAAAAAAACATGCATGCTCGTTGATATTTATAACATGAACACCAATAGACACATGTGCTCAAAAAACAATAGATATATATTTTTTAAATTTGAATTTTATATGCTAAACTTTATGTTTACTTGGAGCAAGTTTATTCTATAATATCTATTATGGTGTTAAAAAAAACTATTCATATTTTATATATAGAAATATATCCACAAAAATAGAAAAACAACATTTAAAAAAAAGTGACATCATGACACCTATGGATGACAATGAACACTCGATTATTAGGTACCCAAAATCCTGATACAATATAAATCATTACCATTTTTAATAAAATTATAAAATACATTACATTCGAGATTGAGTTTAGGGTTTCAAACGGGGTTTATGGTGTTACAAGACTTATCTTTATCATTTATGCCCTTAAGATGCAGCTCAACCGTATCAGCCCCTTCCGGGTCTCGGGTTTAAGCATAGATTTTCATTGTATTTTTCCACCACCCGCAAGTTTTAAATAAATTTATGATCTGACTATTCTCTCCATCCATGTCGCCAGCAAGCCGAACTCCAGCCTCGCTGCTTCCAAACGGAAACCATAAACCCATCACAATTCTCTCCTAGGGTTTGGATTCGTCCATTTAAAATAAAATCTAAAACCACATTTCTTAAGTTACCTTATAATAATCGCTCCATTGATCCTGTTCCTCATCCACTGAAGGTAATCCCCGCAGATTTCTCACTGCCTCAATTATCTGATTTGCGATTCCAGTCATAAACTGCTGTGAAATTTGGTTTTGATTCAGATAAACCGCCTCTCATCTGGCGCAGCGGTTTGAAGTTTTGCTATCATTCTTGATAAGCTTGTAAGCGTTCTCAGACTTTAAAATTCGGGTCCTTTTATTTGAGCATGGACGACCTCGATAAAGCGGTTTTGATTAGCTTTGATCAGTCCGGGACAATTGACGCGGAACTCAAATCACGTGCGGTTGCTTTCTGCCAGCACGTTAAGGATTCCCCGTCGATCTGCAGTTTTTCCATCGAACGCCTGCGCTTTTGTAAGCTCGTGCAAGTTCAGTTCTGGTGCTTACAAAGTTTGCATGATGCTATACGGGCGAGGTACTCCTCTTTGAGTTCGGACGAGAAGTCTGAAATACGTAACTTCATGTTATCAGCTGCATGTTCTGAAGGTCATCTGAATAATAATCCTGTACAAATTTTGGACAGCCCTGTATTCATCAAGAATAAGTTTGCCCAGGTCTTGGCCGCCCTCATTTACTTTGAGTATCCACTAACCTGGCCGTCTATTTTCACTGACTTTCTGTCTCATTTAAGCAAGGGTGGGGCAGTGATTGATATGTTTTGTCGGGTCTTGAATGTGTTGGATGATGAACTGATTAGTTTGGACTATCCAAGAACTGCTGAAGAACTGGCTGCTGCAGGGCGAGTTAAAGATGCAATGAGGCACCAGTGTGTAAATCAGATAGTTAGAACATGGTTTGAAATTGTTTCCGTGTACAGAAATTCTGATCATGAACTCTGCGCCAGTGTGTTGGACACTATGAAGCGATATATTTCATGGATTGATATCAGTTTAATTGTGAATGACGCATTCATCCCTTTATTGTTTGATTTTATTTTGGCTGATGGCCTGTCAGAACAACTACGGGGTGCTGCTGCTGGCTGTGTTTCTGCAGTAGTGTCTAAACGCATGGATCTGCAGGCCAAGTTTTCACTTTTGCAGAGTCTTCGAATTAATCGAGTTTTTGGTTTAGTGAGTGGTGACGGTGATTCTGAGTTGGTATCAATTATCGCTTCATTACTTACCAGGTATGCTACCGAGGTTCTGGATTGTTTTAAACAATGTCCATCAGCAGCATCGACTGAGCTATTGAATGAAGTGTTGCCATCAATTTTTTATATACTAAGGAATCGTGAGGTTGACACAACATTCAATACCGTGCAGTTTCTGTCAGGTTATGTTACCGCAATGAAGGGTACTTCTTTGCTGGGAGAGAAACAGCTGCTTCATCTGGGTCAGATATTGGAAGTTATTTATCAGCAAATTCTTTATGATCCTATTTATCGTAATAATCTTAATTTGCTGGATAAGGTTGGGAGGGAAGAGGAGGATAGGATGGCTGACTTACGAAAGGATTTATTTGTTTTGCTCCGCAATGTGAATCGTGTGGCTCCCAATGTGTGTCATATGTTTGTCAGAAATTCATTAGTTAATGCCATTGCATGCAATACAGACAGAATAGTTGAAGAGGCAGAAGCTGCAATATCTATCTTCCATGCACTCGGGGAATCAGTTGGCGACCAGGCAAGTAGCATTGGATTGATGAATGAGTTGATATCAATGCTTTTATCAATGAGGTTTCCTTGTCATTCCAATAGGCTTTTTGCTCTTGTGTACTTGGAATCAATAACAAGGTATTTGAAATTTGTTCAAGAGAATGCTGAACTCATCCCCATGGTGTTGGTTGCCTTCCTTGATGAAAGAGGCATACACAACCCAAATGTGATTGTGAGTAGGAGAGCAAGTTATCTTTTCATGAGGGCAGTGAAATTGCTCAAAGCAAAGCTCGTGCCTTTCATAGAGACTATTTTGCAGGTACCAGGTCAATTTAATTTTTTCTTTTTTCTGTTAGCTTTGGTCATTATTCTACTATCTGTGTCCTGATTCCAATTTAAAAAAAATTATTGCTCACCTTCATTGCCTTGGGTAAAATAATATCTCAGAGTTTTGAAGATATTGTTGCTCAATTTGCAAGATTGAATGACGTGGAACAAAAGGTTTCAGCGGCTGAGGATGGTGGTCATGTTTTTGAGGTAACTGCTCATGATTGTACTGAAAAAGCTTACAACCATTTTATTTTTTTTTGTGTAATTATTTTACAGGCAATTGGATTGCTAATTGGGATGGAAGATGTTCCACCAGAAAAGCAGTCCAACTATCTTTCTTCACTGCTTACTCCTCTTTGTCAAAAGGTCAGGGTTAAATTAGGCAATTTGTTTGAAGTGAACATGTATCAGGCCCTTTTATTCACCTAACTTTATGTGCATGTCTTCTATTATTATACTTTCTAGATTTGACATTTGAGCAATGCAAGCTAAAGTAATCATTCTGTCATCCAGGTTGAGGCATTGCTGATAAATGCCAAAGTGCAGAATGAAGAAGACTGCCTTGTAAACATTGCTTCCATCCTGCAAATTATCATGGCTATTAATGCACTAAGCAAGGTTCCTTTCATTATCTTTATTATAAAATATTGTGCTACTTTACATGATGATCCTGTTTGTTTTGTGGATCAGTCATCCATTTCCCAAGCGTACTGTAAACTACCCATTATAAATCAATAAATATGAATAATGAACTTGATTCCAATTAATCCGGTAAGTCATTTTTGAAAATTGCGTTGTTTAACCCAGATAAGTAGAGTTGAAGTTGGCTTGCCATATTTCCCCCCCTAATTCATAAAAATAGTTTGTCGACTTCTAGTTGTCTGTCTTACATTCTTGTCTCCATTGTTCTGAACAATCCGAACAGGGTCCCAGAGATTGATACTTACCACTGCCTCCTCCTTTTCAAGCACTACGAGCGCATTCAAAGTCCAAATGCATCATCCTTTTTTTTATCCCTTTTCTTTCTTTTCCTGGGTGTTTAAAGTCAGGGATCATTCTAGATAGCTACGGCCTGTTAATTGCTTGCTGGCACTTCGGAGTATTGCGTTGAACTGTGTGGGTAAAAGAATAAAATTGGGATTCCACCCCGCCAAAATGAATTAGAATGAGAAATGTTTACTAGGTTTATGCTAGATTCTCACATCGGAAAATTATAAGAGTACAATATTTTAAGTACTGTGTTGGGCTGCTTGTCATATTGTCAATTGGTTGTGTGATAGATCTTGACATGGTATCAAAACCCAGGTTATGTTAGGCTGAAAGGCTGACTCATATTGTATTTGAAGAATTATCGAATTTTTGATTTACTATGTTGGACCACTTCTTACACTGTCAGTTGGTTTTGTGATGAACAATTGCGGTTTCTGTTTTGAAACAGTTTCAAGCTTGAGTGTTTGGTTGATAGTATCTAAATTTTAAAGTGATCATATAAAATTAATTTAATTATTTTATAGTATATCATTTTATTTTTTATAAAAGGAATTGTTTGATTATCACACCCATTAACATTGCTTTTGTACCCCAACTCGAACCATTTTCAATGCCGGACACTATGATGCAACATTTTGAAAAAAACTTCATATTCTCCAAGATCATGCATTTGGGGGAGTGGGGGTGTGAAATTTTGCCACATTTTAATTTTTTGGCACATCTGAGCGCGTGCAACCACATAATATGCAAGCACACAATATTTAACATTTAAGTGCAACCACATAGATGAGCCACCACATCAATTCACCACGATTTATGTGTTTCAATACATAATGGAGAATATCCACATCCATGCCCATGGGTCTCATTACTCACTAGTGATAAAATTCTCCATTGATCACTTGAATACATGTTAAGCTCACCTCATTTATTTTCAACGTTGAAATTAGCATTCATCTTTTTTTACATTGCAATACTTCATTACCTAAAATATTTAACTTTACTCACTATTGTTAGATTTAGTGCCACAACGTTGTGTGATATAACTTTTAGGAGGGGAACTTGTTGATAGGCATACAATGATGGTTTCATGGGGATTAGTCTCCTTGTTAATTTCGTCTATATCGACACCCAATGCGTTCACCAAAATAATAAAATAAAATCGTCACAAAATTTATGCATTCAAGATATGGTTGTGTTTAGGTTCTTTATATTTTAATCAGCCTATCAGTCTATCCTATCCTTTTTTCCCTCTAGTTTGAATTTTGTATTTCCTATATATCTCAAGTTACATATATTTTTATCCCTTTCTATAAATAAAGTGTTCCAGCCACATTTAAGAGACTGTCATCAGAGCTTGGAAAACCCTAGGGTCTCCCCCTCCCTTTATCTCTCCCCCTATTATCTCTATCGAGAAGCACCTTTTAGGTCAGGTCCGGAGCACTGATCAGTGTCAGACACCCTATATAAGGGCCGCACCCAAATTAGGTGTGCTGACCCCAACTAGGCTACCCTACCACTAGATGTGCCCAGGCCCCATGTGCCTCTTGTGGGCATGAGCTAAGGCCCCACTTGCCCCCTGCTTGGATGTTGAGACCCCATGCCTTTTGTGTCATCTGTGTGCTTTGCCGAGTGCCTCCCGTGCATTTGTTGCGCCTCCTCCTCCAGGGGCATGCCGCATAAGGTGTGTTGATGTCACGACCCCCTCCCTTCAAAGGTATCCCTCCTGGGCCGACAATGAAGGAAGAGAGATTATGACCATCGAGTCTCGCTCCAGTAGGCCTCGAGTTAACGACCAACACCGAGGGTATAAAAATCTCACAGATGGGAGACATTACCCTCTATAATAATAGGATCGGGAGATATGATAAATCAACTGGAAGCAATTCCATGACATAATATAAAAAGGAAACCAAAACCATCCTACAATTTATGTATAAGTAAAACAGATATAGATAAAAGTCTCCAAATAAATACTCAAAAGAAAAACTAAGGCAGCGACACAACAACAACTCCAAAGTCCGAGCTAGAAATATCCAGCACGGTCCATGATGTCCTCCTGAAAACCTGAAAACAGTCGTATATACGCAGGGTGAACATACAAGTACACTCAGTAGGATCATACCCAAAGTCTTCCGTGCCCATGTGAAAAAAACCATACTAATGCATCAGTGAGCAAACAACAGAACCAACATCACCTAAGCAAGTCAACTAACCAATCCAATCCTCACCAAGACACGCTCTTCAAATAACGTATCCAAGTATAATAACGTAATAAGAAAAATATTGATAAGGGTACCCCGCACCGCTTTCCCACTGGGTTGCCGCTCTCACACCCCAACATCGTATGTCTTGGCGCTCTCATCTCTTTTGTACATCACATCACATCAAATCTTATCCGAAAACACCTAGGCCATCACATCACATTACATCTCGCCCGAAGACGTCTGAGCCATCACATCACATTTCACCCGAAGACACCTGAACCATCACATCACATCCATTACCAGAATAGTAAGTTATCGTGAACATGAATGACATCAACCTTGCACCCTCCTCCCACCACGCATTTCCCCACCATAAGCTATCTCATCATCTCATCAAACAACCACCACTATTGCACTTTTGACTTCTGTCCATCACAACCCGTGCATATCTAACTCTTCTGGAAGAGAGAGCGGAGAAGAGCGGGTAACCAGTCATCCATCCTCACCTCCAAGATTTTGGGAAAACACCCCCAAAACTTTCGGTTGTCGACACATGGTGCCCGACATGGATGAGGTGCATATAGAAATCACAATGACCATACAATGTATATAGATATAAAGCCATACATAAGCCCAACCTATGAGTTCACCACACGAGCACCAACCATCTCACATCACCACTAAACCTCACAACGTTCGCCACTTTCGCACCCACCTCTAAATTCACAACGCCACACGACAAGGCACAAGGCACAAGCCACATTTCACCTCTTTTCTTTCAATTTTAGTGAATTTCCAGATTTCCCATTACTAACCCATTTCATTCATTAAGTCCGTTCAATTCACATTTAGCAACAACCACATTTAGCGACACATCCCATTTTATTTCAAGTTTTCACTAACCATTCAACCCATGCCATTTCAATTCATAATTTACATTTAATTCCATCACGACCCGGACAACTAGCACAACACATCACATCACTGCAACCATCCTCCTCATGCCAACCAGCCCCACATTGCCACTATTTAACAATCACAACCACCTCTTCATCACATCCGCCACAAACCAACCACATCTCATTACATCCGACACATACCAACCACATCTCATCACCTCCGCCCCACACACTATGCCCACAATACAATTCCACATCACCACCCCACATCACAACCACACATCACTCATTCACATATCATTTATTCACAAACCATTTTCTGATTTAGCTTATTTATTCAAGGGCATTCTCACACAAGTTAATAATATTTCGGGGCAACCATTTTATTAATTGGATATAAGTGGTTAGCCAATTCCCATTTAAGACGACAACGAACAACACACAACAAGGTTTTCATAATCACAACGATCATAGCGCAAACAAAGTCTCCAACGATCATGATTTTTAGCAAGACGTCAAGCTTGTACAGTTCCAATATCAGTATTATCAAAGCTGTAAAAATGTGATTTTATTCCATTCCCCTTTAAATTTTCAGATTACCAATTCATTATCTTCATTAAGCCGGTTGTATATCTTCCCAAAGATAAACAAGAGCACAACCCCTCCTGCATGTTGCAACTTAATGAGAAACGAAAGACCCGCTACCTCAAATAAGACTTTTCAATCCGCTGCACAAGGTTGAAGCAAGAAGGAGGCCACCATCGATCACCACAACGAAGAACACCCTTATCAGCCCAAAACACAACAACCACATCATTCTCTCATCAAAACACCACCCAAACCACAAGTTTCCCCGGACAACAACCCTCTCTAGACAAGAAACAGGGAGAAAACAGGGGAAGGAAAGGAGGAAACTCACCTAAAACCACCACGAACCGATCCCCCAAGGTTGGAGTTGAAAGCCACTGATTAGGGGTTGAAAAGCTTCCAAAGGACGCACTTGGGTTGCCCAAGAAATGAGAGAAAGGTTGAAAAAGTTATCGGGTTCGAAGGACTCTTAGAATTTATAGGTGATATATAAATCATAAGACCACCATGCATCCTAGGCTCCACGGCCCATGCTTCCCCTCCACGTCGCAATGGTGTTGATCAAAGTCCCTTCAAGATCCGCGACTATCTCTACGCCCCTGATCCTATGGGGGGTGGGTGGGTAGACCACAACATAGGAAGAGACACCACGCCGCAGACCCTAGCTACCGTGAGTAAGGCTACGCCGCAAACCCCAGCTACCGCGAAGGGGCTATGCCGTAGCCAAGCTCTATGGTGCAGGTACCCCCCAAAATGGCAGAATTGCCAAATCACCTCCATTGGTCTACTACGCCGCAGCTGGATACTCTATGCCGCAACGACTCCTCCCACGACGCAACCACAAGCTCCACGCCGTAGCGATGCCAAAATTGGCAGTGGCTCAAAAACACCTCATTTGGGCTCTTTGCGCCGCATCTGACACCTCCACGCCGCAGCCACTACACCTTCCGGTGCAACACACCCCTCCACGCCACATGACTCCTCTTGCTAGATTTTCCTAGCTCCAGCTCCACCACTTGCTCCCCAACTCCTCAAAACTTACCCTAGACACTTCTACCTCTAGGATTCCCGCAAAGTAACGAGTTGGAGGGTTCGGGCTGTTACATCAAATATCTCTCAAACTATTTTTGCCTTTGAGAATCAAAATAAACCCAGAAAGAAAGGGGAAAAAATGTCCAAACAACCATCTCACGAGATACCTCCCTAGGATCTCGTTACAACCGAACACAACCACCAACGAAACTCACCAACCAACGAAAACGTCCACAAACATCCCACACAATCCCATCTTTTACCATCCGCCCCACTAGCCACAACACCACACCATTTCATACCATCCACAAACCACCTCCCTTACACATAACCATCCACACAATCGTCTCAACCTCCACACAACCCAAACCAACGATCACCACAACCGCCACACAACAGGGCCTGAAACAAAAAAATCAAGGAATTCCATCTCCCATGTCAAGATATTATCCGCTTTTGGCGGTCCTGACTTGCCCACACAGTTTTAATTGTGTCCAAGTATAACGCATCTTGATTAGGAATCAGGTTTTCCCCTCTTCGTTTGCTTGAAGCTTTAATCACACATCACACATCAAGCATAAGGCGCATTTCATAAACCAACAAAACCCAAACACCACATCATCAAAGCAAAACAGAGTAAGACAAAACTCAAAAGAACTCTGGGTACTGGGCACGCATCTGCGTCTTACGCTCCCAAGTACTCTCCTCCAGGCCACCATGCCTTTATAACACACGAACCAGAGAAATGACCCATCCACGCAGCACATTCTCCCGATGATCCTGGATCTCTACTGGCCGCTCCACGAATGTCGTGTCATCCTCGATCTTCAACTCTCCTAGTCAATAACATGAGAGCCATCATGAAGATACCGACGGAGTGGAGAGACGTGAAAAACGTCGTGAATCCGATCCAGTCGCGGCGGAAGTGCCAACTGATAAGCCACCTCGCCAACGTGCCCCAACACCTCTAAAGACCCAACAAACCGGAGCTAGAGCTTACCCCCCATTTCGAATCTCTGCTGCCCACGTTGAGGGGAGACTCTAAAGAACACGTTGTCTCCAACCTCGAACTCCAAGGGCCTTCTCCTGCGATCAACATAAGCCTTCTGCCGGTCTTGTATTGCCTTCATCCTCTTACGAACAACCTGAACCTTCTCTGTCGTGCTCTGCACCACATCGAGACCGAGACTTGACAATACCCAACCTTGGTGCAACACAACGAAGAACGACATGATCTCCCGTACAAAGCCTCAAACGGGGCCATGCCAATGGATGAATGATAGCTGTTGCTATAAGTAAACTCAACCAAAGGAAAGTGCTTTGCCCACGATCCGCTGAAGTCCAAGATCCACGCCCACAACATATCCTCCAACATCTGGATGGTCCACTTTGTTTGCCCGTTCGTCTGAGGATGAAAAACAATGCTGAGGGTTAACTGAGTGCCAATAGCATTCTTCAATCCCCTTCAGATTGGCGGGGTAAAATGAGCGTCCCGATCAGAGATAATGGATCTCGAGACTCTATGTAGCCGCACCACCTCATCCACATTACCTCCTTGCCAAAACATCCACAGCTCTCGACTCCTTGATTGCTAGGTTGTGTGCCAATTTCGTCAATTGATCCACGATCACCCAAATAACACCATAACCTCCCTGAGCTTGTGGTAACCTTGTGATGAAGTCTATCGAGATGTCGTCCCATTTCCACTCGGGAACATCTAAGGGTTGAAAAAAACCGTCTGGAATACGATGTTCTGTCTGCTTGAAAACTAGACATCGAGCCACAAACTCTGCCACTGCCTGTTTCATCCCGGGCCACCAAAACTGCGCCCTCAAGCCACGGTACATCTTGGATACTGCCGGGTGTACTGTCGAAGGTGAGTTATGAAACTCACGAAGGACTCCCTCGCGCATCGCTATCGGAACAACCTCCCCTTAAACAACATCCGGTTCCGATCATCCTCCGATTATCCCTCTAGAGCATCACCATGGAAAACACGATCACACATCACATTTGCCTCCGAGTCTTCCCATTGAGACTCCTCCACCTACCGTATCGGAGAAGACTTCCACCGTTATCTGAAACAAGTAACCTCCACCATCAACCACCCTCGCATCTAAGTGCAAGGCTGTTAACTTCATCGCCCTCCAAGCGTCTCTGGACTCCCGAACAACATCCTTCCGTGACTTCCTGCTCAAGCGTTGGCCACAACATTTCTTTTTCCCGAGGTGTAGGAGATCTCAAAGTCATAGTTCTGAAGAAACTCTATCCACCTTCGTTGTTGTAGATTCAGATCACGCTAAGAAAAGATGTACCTCGAACTCTTGATCTGTGAATACCGCAAAGCGCTCCTCAATAAGGTATTGCCGCCACAATTTCAGCGCAAACACAATCGTTGCTAGCTCTAGATCATGGGTGACATAGTTATGCTCGTGGGGGCGTAACTGCCTAGACCCATAAGAGATCACCGATTTTTGTTGAATCAAAACACATCCCAAACCCAGATGAGAAGCGTCAAAACACCTCAAACATCACCTCTTCCTTCGGCAACTGAAGCCCTGGGGCATTGATCAATTTCTCCTTCAGATATTCAAACGTTGCTTGACACTGATCAGTCTAGATAAAAGCCTGGTCTTTCCTGGTAATAAGTGTCAACGGGGCCAAAATTTGTGAGAAATCAGATATGAACTTTCGGTAATAGCCTGCGAAATCGAGGAAACTATGAAACTCTGCCACATTCTTGGGTGGTGCCCAAGAAATAACTGCCTCGACTTTTGACGGGTCCACAACCACACCCTTCTGGGACACCACATGCCCGAGGAAATGCACCCATCGTGTCCAAAACTTACACTTGAACAACTTTTCATAGAGTTGGTGGTGTTGAAGAACTTGCAAGACAACTCTGATCGACATGCTCCTCCTTTGACTTCTAGTGGATCAAGATACCGTCGATGAACACGACTACAAACTGTTCCAGGAACTCACGAAACACGGAGTTCATGAGGCCCACGAACATAGCCGGTGCGTTCGTGACACCGAACGACATGATCACAAACTCAAAGTGCCCATATTTGCATCTGAAGGCGGTATTCGAGATGTTGGAGTTGGTGCCCTAGAACAAACTTCTGTGTACTTTATGATAACACCTGTATTTATAAGTTTTGAATATTAATAAATTTCTTATCACATCATGATTGTTTTTCTGTGTAACATAGTATGTGATAATGTCCTAAGAGTAGCTGTTGTACTAAAAGGTCATAGTAGTTTCCCGCTATGATGAGAATTTGGAAGTGCTACGACACTATTATGAAATATATGTTCTATAGCCAAATTATATCATTTGAGGGACACAAATGATACAGGCTATCAGTGGTGGAGACTCATAGGACTTTGAGACACCTTCTCATGGTGTACACCCTTGGTAATATCTGGTAGGATATTATGAGAATGAGACCTGCCAGTAGGAAATCCACATTTACATGTGTTATTGGTTGTTTCTATCTGTGGACGTTTGTGTTGGTCCTTAGACTTTAAGATTATTATTAATGAGTATTACGAGTCGCGTACTTTGATGTATTGACGAAACTGTGACGACAGATGTTTGCGGCGATGTATGATACGTTGGGTGCGTCACGAGTAATATTGCATTAATGAATAACGCGAGAAAGGATTTGTCCCTTCTGTTCATTAATGAAAGTTGATATCTCAGGTGCTTTGATGGAAATGATATAACCTAAATAAATCCGTGACTATGTTGTTATATAAGTAAGTTCAATTTTCGGGAAGTCAAAGAAAGACATCAAACACATTGGTTGATGGCACCGACATGCAACCTGCTTGATTAAAGATATCGTGATAAATAGATTATATTACACAATAAGTGTCCGTATAAGGTATTATGTCGTTGCAACATTAACTTCTTTCTCTATGGGTGTCTTGGCGTGTTGCTGGACGCTGACATTGGATTTTGGGCTGCTTTGCCTAA
Organism: Viscum album; assembly: GCA_963277665.1. Classification (NCBI taxonomy): domain Eukaryota; kingdom Viridiplantae; phylum Streptophyta; class Magnoliopsida; order Santalales; family Viscaceae; genus Viscum; species Viscum album. The sequence continues at coordinate 1,527,986,305 of OY728146.1, forward strand.
TGCCACTGAGAAAGAGGTCTAGAGGGTTACATACTAAGTGTATCCAGAATCTCAGTTAAATAATATATTATTATTTAACAAGTTGAATAAATATTATTCTCGCACGTGGTTTAATAATTATTCATGTTTGTTTGATCGCATATATTCCGTCACCAGTTATTTGAGAGAATATAATCTGAGCGGAATATTTAATAAATATTTATTTTCTATTTAATGAATATAATATTTATTTATTTATTGGCGAATAATGCACTGATATTTATTTAATAAATAAATAGTCATTATTCAATGCCCGATAAATATTGTGAAGGAATGACAAACCGAGTTTAAATGGTGCGTTGAGAAATAATAAATATTGAATATTATTTAATTAAATAACATTTAATTTAATTTGCAAGTTAAGTGCATGTCGAGAAATAATAATAATAATATTATTATTTGACATGAGGTTCCGCAGAGATTAAATAAATAATAAGGGGCACTTGGGCAATTATTTATTTCTAACCTTAACGATATATAAACCAAATTATATTATTTTCTCAATGAGCCAATTCGTTTGTTTTGGCTAATTATATTATTTTCTCAATGAGCCAATTCGTTTGTTTTGGCTGTTCATAGCGGATTTGGAGAATCCTCTTAAGGCCTAAAGAGCTCCCTTCTTCGAAAACGCTCTCAAGAACGGAGAACGATCTTCTTCCACCTCCCACTCTCAAGTCAAGAGAGATCCAGGAGAACGCTTTGGAAGCGGTTCTCGAGATGATCAAAGGCGGACGACGCAAGTGATAAGATCTGCCGTGCTAGCACCCGAAGATTCCTACGATGACGTTCGAAGATTTGTGGAACACGTATGGATGACCATTAGAGGGAATCTGCTTTGATTCCTACAAAGCAATGACCATACAACGCAGATTTGTTGTCAGATCCATCAATGAAGAAAGAATTCATGCAATGTAATTCTTTAATTGATTAAATTAATTATAAATAATATATGATGATCCTCTCTTTGATTCTGACGTTCTATCCCTTCTCTGTTTTCTTTGATTCAATTCCGTAGATCATGACCTTTATTGTCGTGTAAATTTCGGATTGATCATCGATCATGACAAAAAACAAAGTTGGACATGACCCATCGCACGCTTTCGCTACGCTCGGAACTTACAAGTGGTATCAGAGCGGTTGCATAATTATTTATAATTACTAAGATCGTTGATTGATTTACACATTTGTGATTTAGTTTTCAATTTAAGTTTAATCGTTCTTTTATTCCGAATTGCGAGTTCTGCTTCTTCCTCCGTTTTTGGTTGATCTAATCAATACGATTAATTTTATGAACGAAATAGAATCGAAGATCTCATCCAGAGGTGCCAAGGATTCTGGCTGGATAACACAGGAGTACACGCTTTGTAACCGGAGTTACACGCCGTGTACTTGTGTTCAATGCATCAAGAATTAATTTGGAAATTAATTCAAACTGTGTGCATGATGAGGAAACGTCGGGAGTCGCAACGACAAAACAACAATTCAAAGAAGAGTAAAAGGGAAAAAAAAGAACGAGAACACAAGGATTTACGTGGTTCAGGAATAATCCCTACGTCCACGGCGAGGCAGAATAACTTCACTATAATCAGGAGCACAATTTACAGGAGTTTATATCAGAGTTTTCCTTCACAGAAATCCTAGCCCGAAATGAGCTACAAATGGAGAAGACGATCCATTGTTCCACCAACTGCACAGGAAGTCCGTGCTGTTACAGTGAAAAACGGTCACCCAAGTCAAAAGTGATACAGTGGCTGTCGGCTAGATGTCAAAAAGGCTACAGTAAAGTTGACTCCGAAGTCCACACTGTTACAGTGCTCTGTCGGTGTTAGTCGATCAGTTTTGCTACAATGTCAGAGATGCTACAGTGCTCGAAAAATTGGGTCGGGATCTTCGGCCCCCGGATCCCCGGACCAAGGGTGCGTTGCCCCCTGCAACCCCCAACGAGCTCATCGCGGAGCTCGACTCGCAAAAGTTGCGGGCTGGTGCGCAGTACGGGCCACAAGCATTCGGCCCAACTGGATCGGGCTACACCATCCAACAGTGCATTGATGACACGCGGTGTATTTATTTCTTACATCGTGTGTACTCCGCATGTTGACCGAACCAGGGTGGCGCACAGTCAGCCGGAGCACACGCGGTCTAGTCCACGTACACGGCGTGTACTCCCCACAGACGGGCCATGCACATGAACCTTAATTGGTTTAGGGTGTTTTTTCTCTAGGTCAATGGCTAGTTTATCAACCGCTAGATAAACTAATCATTAGTAAAAACTCATGATCATATTGCTTTATTATTTTCTTTCTGTCAAGTTGCATGGTTATTTCATTATGAATGTTTTGTCGTGATCACATGAATTAATGAAATTAACGAGCATGTAAGATAAAATTAAAATAAATTGGCTTATATGTAAATATTATCTAATACATGGTTAATCACTTAAGAAAATCCATTTAATATTAACAAGCATATGATAAAGATAATAATTGACAAATTACGCATAAAGGATAAAATCCCTCAATTATATATATTAAGTCGATATAGCCTTCATTACTTCAGTTAAAATCGAACCATAGTTCAAAGTGCTTGACCGTCCACCCCCATCATACTGAGCTCGAAGAACCACGAGGCATTGATCCTGATGATGACCACGACCCCCACAAGTGAAGTACACTAGCCCAAGGCCTCCAGGAAAAGCATGAACACCAATGGCCCTAGAAGGCCGAAAAGGAAGCCGTCGAGGTTGACTCCCTGCTGGTCGAAACCTCGAAGGACTCGGTGCTCGAAACCTGCCATTGACAACTCTGCTCCTCGAGGAACCCTACTGGTTGCCCTCTCGCGGTAAACCTCCTCGTACGTGCATCCGCTCGATCACCCCCGCTTTCTTTTGAACCTCTAAATACATTGGCAGCGTAAAGGGAGTAACCACATACTGGATTGGACGAAGTGCCTCCTCAAGACGCCGTGCATAGGACTCATCGGGAAAAATAATGGGGGCGAAATGTAAAAAGTCTTTGAACTTGATTCCCAGCTCTCACACAGACATACTTCCCTGCTGAAGAGAGAGCAACTTTTGCCTTTTCACTGCCTTAATAGTCGACGTGAGGAACTCTGCTCAGAACTCCTGAAAGTCGACTCACGAAACATCTGCCTCCTTCCGCTCACCGAGATACAATGCCCACCACTGACGTGCAAATCCCCGCTTCTGACTAATTGCCAAAAGGATCCAGTACTCCGTCGAGGCCTGAAGGCGATTTCGAGCTCCTCCAACTAGCTCTGTCTCTAGATTGGAAACACTGCCCTCGTACTTCTCCAAAGTTTGCTGCTGAAAAGCGCACACTGTTTTCTGCCACTAATCATCCTCAAACGAATTAACCCTCCGACGATCAATCGGATCAGCTTGCTGAACCTCCACTGCTTGAAGCACACGCGAACGACGACGAAGAGCCATAGTTGAAAGGGAAACAAAGATTTCCTAAGCCTCGGTTGGTAACTAGCATTGAGGGTATAAAAATTTCATACGAGTGAATAAGCAATTGTAAAGGAGCTCCCGACAGGTGGAGACGATTCAAGACATGTGTCACGTGTCAAGGTGGAGACGATTCAAGACATGTGTCACGTGTCAAGGTGAAACCAACCTTGAAGATACACAATTTAATGGTGGAATGCTGCAACTTGAGCCATGTATCGACTCTAAGGATTTTCCCCCTAGAATCAAGGTTGGTTTATCTTCCGCTCGATAAACCAATCAGTAGTTAAAAGCTCATGATTAAATCACTTATCTATTTTATCTGTAAAGTGCATGTTTATTTATTTATGCGATGCATGTTTATTTGATGATTAAACACGACCACATAAAGTAAATAAATAACAAACAAACAAGATGAAATAAAATAAAGTTATTATGCGTAAATTATTTTATCAGACATGGTTAATTAATTATGTAAAATCCATATAATATTAATAAGCATGTGAAGTATAAATAAAGAATATTTATGCATATTATTATCCGGTGGGTCACATGGCCTCAAACGCGCCTCCCCATACGCCAGAGGCTGCCGACTAGCAATGGGGGTCTATGGTGGTACATTGGGGAGACTATACCCTCATATCATGGTGGTACAACGAATAATAATAAATAACAGACAGTACATGATATAACAAATGGCACAGTGGAAAGTAAATATAATAAAGAACTGCGAAAGTGTAAATAATCAAACTGTAATAATAGTCAAAAGCCCAAAGGCTGAGTCATATACAATTTATGTCATGGCATGTTGATATAAAAAAAGGGAATCAGAGGACAAACATGTACATCATGCTATACAAGAGGACAAAAAGGTCAAAGACTGCTCCATTAGCATCATGAGCATATGCTCGGTCCTCTGCTCTCACTCTCCATGCTATATGTGAAATGAATCAAGCATCTGTAACAGGGCGCTTGCCCTTATCCATACTTGCTGACATGAGGTCTACTCGGGTAACAAAGACCGCCCGAGTAGGGTGTGAGATAAAATCCAGTAGGCCACCAACGGTGTCTAGAAATGATCCAGTCAGTGTACACAACAATAACAATGTGCAGGTATAAATGAATAATAGACAATGCTGAATAAATGAACAATAGCCGGCTCAGGTTCCTACAGGACACCTGACTAGCTCTACTTGATTCGGCGTAGGTCGAAATATGAGTCTGATCAATAACCACACATATATATATATATATAACAATAATAATATATATATATATATATAGTTATATATTGCTTGAGCCTATAGGCTCGTTATGGGGTGAGACGTCATGCCCAACACCCAAAACAGAGGAACGTGGAGCGCCATGCCCATCGTCCAGATACAAACGGTGAGAGACGTCATGCTCAACACCTAATATAAGGGAGAGTGAAACGTCGTGCTCAACAAGTCCCTTAACCATCGTCACCGGCCAATAGTAATGACATACTCATAATAATAATAATTACTTGAGGGATCATCTCATAAGCATCATAATCATCAAGCCCCAATATATAAATGGGTGTCACGATTCATATGAGCCACATATATATAAACATAGCAAAGCATGCATTACTAGGCGTGACCTTGCCACCCATTCCCATTCATTAAAACAAGCCATTTAATTTTAATTTAGCAAGGCGATCCATTTTAGGGTCAAGCCGAACACTTACAAGGTGTTCTGATCCATCGAACATTTATATTTAAGAGGGCAATTAATTTAGCACACCCAAAGGGGTGTCAAAGAACAATGTCGACATCCTTTAACCAATCAATACAGTTCAAGGGAGTATCTTAACATGGCATAATTACTTTAAGAAGGAAGAACGCAATTTAAGGGCAACGCGCGACAATGGTCAGCGTGCGGCACAACGACGAAGCTATTAAAACACTAACTTTTGGGAAAGAAATCTAGACCACCTACCTTAGGGCCGTATACGACTCCTCGTCCAATATCGGCTTCAAATTTGAAGTATAACGGAAGAAATCTGAAGAACGGTTCAACGCCATGAAAATATGGCAAATAAATAGGGCAAATGAGCTCGCACCAAAATAGCGCAAGAGACGGAAAGAAGAACGACGTAAGGAAGTAAGAGGATTCAAGTGCTTATCGATGTGGATCCAACGCTTCTGACGACTGATGAAACAGAGTCCAGATCGAGGAGTTATCAAAGAACCTAGAAGTGGGAGGTGGAGAGCCTTCGGGAGAAGATGAGGGGTGCACGTTAGAAATGAGGAGGAAAGGAGGGTTTAGATTTTAAGTTCATCAAGGGCAAAGTGGTAAAATCACCCATCCTGACTGGGTTGCACGGTTTGGCCGCACGGTTGGCCAAACCGTGCGCCACACCACTGCCCAAGGAGGGCCCCGCACGCGCTAGGCGCACGGTTTGCCTAACCACGCGCAAGCTGTGCGCAACTCCACTGCCAAGATGTCTAAAGTTTTTGCACGGACGTGCGCCTAGGCTCGCACGGTTTCAGACAACCGTGCGACCCCCTGCTCTCCTCTGAAATGCCCTGCACAGTTAGGTAACATTATAAGGGCCGAATTAAGGAATTTAAACCGAAAACAAATGAGCCGTACCTTGGAAAAAAGTTGGGTTGTTACACGTTACTTGAGTTAGAATGCAACCATAGATCAAAGTGTTGGTCTGACCCTCATCACCACACTTTCATTTATCGAGGAGTTCTAATGAAAGTTTTCGGTTGACTTAACCAAGTTAACATTAAAAGCAGTCAGCTTTGCAATACTTTGTGTAACTTGGAGGCAAGCGTAGAGGAAATCTGAGTTTAGGATTTCAGTATCGGGGAGTCCATTCAACAGATTAAAGAACTGCGAGTTAATGCAGCTGGCAAGACCACCCACCTAAATATCTTCAAGTAATTTGACCGGACCCTCGTCTGGGTTATGAGGAGGGGAAGACTATTGAGATTTGATAAAATAGTGAAAGACTAATAAAATAAATTTATTACGTCACATTTGGTAATAAAAAATAATGTACTAAAACCTTCTTTTATTTGTTGTAGAAAATGGAAAGTAAAACCACGTGAACACTGTGATATAGTCGTTTATACACTGCACCACTATAGGAAAATTTGTATTATGTGATGGAATCCTCTATTCTTGTTCGACCACCTTAGCGAGCGAGCAAAGGTGAAAAAGATGCCTGCATGAGATACATGGACGATGCTTCAATTGTTCGTTACATAATGTTATCTGCTATTTTCGAAGAGCTGAAAATGCAACATAAGGACATGGATGCATACACCACGATAACTCATCCTTAGAACTTGAAAAGGGGAGAGGCGAAAGATAAACGAGATTGCACTCTGTACAAGTGCAAACCTAGCCAGTGATCTTGCTTTCAAAATGCCAAAGTACATTGATCTTCTCCAGACAAATAAGGATTGGGAGGGATCCACAACGGCTGGGAGATGCGCCGGGATTCCGCTGGGAAGAGCATCAACTGGGAGCCGCGCGGGATGACGGGGCAGAGGATCGCCGCGGGAGGAACGTCGGAGAGCCGGGAAGAAAGGGAGGTTGCCGCGGGATGTAAGCGCCGACAGGGGGAGAGAACCGCCGGACAGAGGCACCTGCCGGGAGGGAGGGAGGGGGGGAGAGCCGCCGGGAAAGCCGAAGCAGGGAGGCTGCCTGGGATAGTGTCCGAGCGGCGCTCGGGAGGGATAGCCGGCAGGGGGGAAGCTGACCGGTGCAGAGTCGGCTGGTGTGGGAGCAGGGAGGTGCGGTAGCCGGAAATGGCGTCGGGTAGGGTGGGAGCCGCTGGAGACGCAGCGGGGTTGATCACGCCGGGATGAGGAGGCTGAAGGATGGTCCGTCGTCACTGGGACTGCCGGAGGAGAGTACCGTAGGGGCGGTGGGGGCAGGGATATGCTGTCGCGGGAGCAGGGCCAACCGTAGGAGGAAGCGGCGCCGTGGGATATCGCAGCAGTTTCTGGAGCGGGAGGGAGACGACGCCGGAAGTTGCAGTAACATGAGGGCAGTTCGGGCGAAGCGGGAGATGCGGGAGCAGCCGTTCTGCGCGCCGGAAGTTGCGGAAGCGGGTGCCGGCAGGTGCGGGGAGCCGGAAAGAGCGCCGGGTAGGGCGGGAGTGGTTCGGGTGTTGCCGGGAGGCCGTAGAAGAGATTGCGGGGCGTGGGGCGACGAAGGGGTGATGCTGGGTTGTTGCCGGAAGGAGCCGCAGAGGGGAAATCGCCAGGAGTGGGGGCTGCGGAAGGTAGGAGGAGGGTGGCCACGTAGGGCAGACCCGGGAGAAGGGGGTTGACGCGTAGGGCAGAGCCGGAGGAGAAAATAAATAAATAAAGGGAACCTCCCTTTGATACCATGTAGAATGATAAAATGAGAGAGACCGAACCCTCAAGGTATGCTCTCTAAAGGAGCTCTTGGGGTTATTTTATAACAAATAATTAAGACCACACCGGACCTCAAGTCCGATGTGGGATACAGACTCCAACAAATACAATATGTAGCTCACATATTTCTATTCAAATGTTGGAACAAAGGAAGTTTAGATGAATTACAAGAAGGTGAATTCTCTAAGTAGCTAAAAGAGGGTGATTATTAAGTTAGCAAAGAGAATCACACTTCACATTGCCAAGTGGATTGATTCTTGTAAAACTATTGTTTTTTATTGAGTGTTACGAAAACATTTATCTCAATGTCTAGTTCTTGACACGGCGAGACATTATTTCATATTCGAAATGAATGTCGTTATGGTACTTCATACTTAATAGTTTAGTAATACTTGAACCATAGATATCCAATATTGACAATCAATGATGAATATAAAATATAAGATTCATATCCAGTCGTGGCAAGATAATTCTTGGTCAACTAAAACTGAATGTTTTAGATATTTGAAGTTAAAACCAAGGTATTTGACATATTTACTTATTAAGTTTTAGACAAAGAAACCTTTGGAGATAAAGGTATTTCCACGAAGCTTATAGAATTCATACAACAATATATGTGTGAACTGTTTTATGGAGAAGCTAGAGGTAAATTCATATACTCCATGAGATTCCTTTAAGAGATTTTAGGACTGTTAAATGGAAGTAATGAATAACTTGGTAAAAGATATAAGATCCTCCAGGCGGGGTAGTTGGAGAATATCTTAACCAAGTATTCATTGATCATTTAAATGTAGAATGAAACAATTCTTAAACTCACTTTACTTTATACATATCAAAAATGTAATGGTAGTACAAGGATGATCAATGAAGAGTCTTATATGTATTGGAAGTCTTATAGCACCATAGCCGCTAACCATATGCCAACTATATTGACTAATGGATATCATATAAGTTGCGGTATGAAGGCAATCTATTATGTTACAACTTGATGTGTTTGATGAGAACCATTTGTTAAAGCTAATCTTAACAAACTTACATCAAGAAAAACACCAAGTGCATCTCAGTTAATTATCTTATAGCTACTCGGGATTTTAATATCCCTAAGATAAAAAAGGTATTAGTCAAGACTGACTATATTTCTATAAGAGGGAAACACATCTCTTTTGAGATAGTGAGCAGGGTAGACTTCATTGAAGTCAAGGCTTCAAGGCTCCAGATGTACATGAGTTTACATAGGAACAATAAACTTAACAAGATTTAGTGAGATTAGTTGTTTCAGAGACACACACCGCATAGGAAAGTTAAAATCAAAGAGATGGTTTTATATTCACCAAGATAGGTGATATGTTATTCGATGAGAATAATGAATCCTACAAGGAAGCAGTAAATGGTAACTAGCTATGATTGACAGGTTCATATGAATTTAAGGATGAATTCCATATACCAAAATCTAGTTATGTATTTTGGTTGTTTTCTGGTTGATGTAAAGGTGTTAGTGAGTATTCAAGAACTAGACATTGATGGTACAAGTTAGTACCGATAAAGCTCGATTGGTTACTGAAGGTTCAAGCGCTGTCTAGACATAATCTATGAAAAAACCTTTTACCGGTCGTTATGCTAAAATCCATTTGAATTCTACTTGTCATAGTAACCTCCTATGATCATGTAATTGGGCATTGGATGTCAAGACTATCTTCCTTGCAAGAAACCCTCTGAAAGATCTCTACATGGCACAACCAGGCGACACCAAAGGACGCCGATAAGGTATGCAAGTTGCATAGATTCATTTACGAATTGAAGCAGACATTATGATCATAGAAAATTCGTTTTGATGAAGCCATGTGAGAGCTTGGTTTTATCAAGAACAACAATAAGTCGTGTGTCTAAAAGAGGTTAGTGGGAGCGCTATGGTTTTTCTAGACACATGTTGATAGCATATGGAAAAAAAAATAAAAAAATATTAAGTCTTTTAGTTTGTGAAGACTAAGGAACATATATTTCTCCAGGAATGACTAAGTAGCAACCCAAGTTTTAGGAAATAAGATCTATAGACATAGATCCATGAGGTTGCTTAGATCTTGTTATAGTACATACTTTGACAGGGTGTTGAAAAATACAACAAAATAATTCAAGACCGAATTGTTGCCTATGTCACATGACATGAAATCTCTCCAAGTTGATGTGTGAAAGCACAAGAGATTCTTGTGATGAATAAAATTCCATACGCTTTAAGTGCTTGGAATTTATCACATATGCCATGATATGTACTGAGGATTGATATTACTTATGTGTAAAGCATAGTGGGAAAATATCAAACAAAACTAGGAGAGTTGCTTGGGGTTCAATTAGAACTGTTTGTTAGTACTTGAGAAAGTGTGATGGATGAGTTCTCAGTACTTGAAGAAATGAGAATGCTAGTTATCAAGGGGATATATAACTAGTTTTCCTTCAAATTAATTTGATCTAGTATCACAGTAAGGCTAAGGTAATGAGCCAGAGAAGCTTATTTAAGCCAGTGGTTGCCATATCTACATAGACTGAGTATGTTGCGGCTTCTGATGCAGTTTAAGAAGCGGTTTAACAACTGTTTGTTCCAGATTTTGGAATTGTACCAAGATAGTAAAGTATTATCATAATTATGATAAACTTAAGACTATGGTATTAGCCAAAGATGTCAAGTTTATGACAGTGGGCAGATAAATACTCAGTGATATCACTTTTTGAGGGATTTTCTCAAGGGTGTGAAGTTGCAGTAACCAGAATATCCACTAGAGAATGTGGAAAACCCAACAGCTATAGCCACACCTCAGTAAGAGCATTTTTATCATGTGAAAGCTAACAAGTCAGTTAGCAGTTGGTTCTAGTGCAAGTGAGTCTCTTGGAGTTAGTGCCCTAGAATCAACTGATTTTGTACTTTCGATTACCAAAATATTCAAAAACCTGAATATTAATAAATATCTTATCACATTGCGTAACATTAATGTGATAATGTTCTTAGAGTATCTGTCGCATCGAAGGGTTATGGCAGTTCTCCGCTATAATGAGAACCTTGAAATGCTATGACAATACTCTTAAACATATGTTTTATGGTCTAGATGACATTTGTCTGACAAGACAAACGATGTTTGATTATCAGGTGCTGAATGATCGTAAGCGGATGAAACTTCTTCTCATGAAGTTCGCATTTGGTAATCTTCAATAGGAATTCCACATGTTATATGTGTCATTTGATATTTCTATCTGCGAACATCTGTATTGGTAATTAGACTTGAGATTATTATTAATGTATATCATGAATTGCTTACTTTGATGTATTGATGAAAACCATGATGACATATGCTCGCAGTGAGATAAGATATATTGGGTACGACATAAGTAATATGACTTTAATTGAATAAGTCGAGAAAAGATTTGTTCCTTCCAAGTTAATGAAAAATGATATCTCTGAGCTTTTGATTGAATTGAAATTGTTTGATTAAATCCATTATCATGGTAGTTCATCGACGAGTTTATGTCAGAGCTAAAGAAAGATAAATCAAGCATATATGATGATGACACAAAGTATTCATCATGCTTGTTGAGATATCAAGACAAAAGAATTATATTACACAGTAAGTGTTTGTATGAGGTTATTGTGATATTAATTTCTTTCTTTATGGGTGCTTTGACGTATCGTTAGACGCAAGTTTTGGACTTTAGACAATCTCACCCAATTCCATTGAGGAGGTTAGAGGGTCACACAATAAGTGTATCGAGAATCTCAGTTAAATTCTATTTGAATTTAATAGTTAAAATAAATATTATTCATGACTTGTGGTTTAATAATTATTCAAGTTATGTTGATCGTATAAATTTAGTCACCAGATATATTCAAGTTTAGAATTTATGTGAGTTGAATATTAAAAATATTATTTACGAGTTAGTAAATCTAATATTTATTTATCTCTTGTTTATTATTCGCAAGGTAATAAATACATATTTATTTATTCACCAATTTAGTAAATAGATTAGTATAAATATTTATTTAGTTATGTGAATATTGAAAATATATATTTATTCACAAGGTTGGTGAATACAATATTTATTTATTCATTGAATGAATAATATAATGATATTTATGTATTTAAATAAATATTTATTATTCAAGGTTCGATAAAAGCTGATAAGGATTGATGGCCTAAGTTAAGGGCCCGACGAAAATGATATATTGTATTTAACATCATTTAAATAAATATTGATTTATTTATTTAACAAATGATATTTAAATATCATTGAGTTAGCACATTCATGAAATATAATAATAATATTATTATTTGACATGAGATTTACTTAGGACAAACAATTATATAAAGGGTCTTTGCGTAATTACAATTGTTTAGTATGTAATCCGATTTATATCATTTTCAAGGTAATGTGAGAATTGTTGTGCAAAGCGAATTCCCTTAAGAGGATTCTCTCAAGAGAATTCTCTTAAGACCGAGAGAACCTCTCAATAACTCTCTCAAGAACGCCGAGAGAAATCCTCTCTCCTTACAAGAATGAGAGAACAAAAGAGAATTCTTTAAAGACCGAAAGTTCAATTGTGATTAACGGCGAACGACACAAGGCGCTTGGTTTCTCAGCCCTTGCATCGTTATACTAACAACGATGTTCTGAGATTCGTGGAGTATGTGTGGATACTGCTAGAAGAATTCTAGTTTGGATATTTCACCACAACGATGATATGATGAGGACTATCGGTTTGATCAACAAAGAAGAAGAATTATCAAGGCGAGGTAATTCTCGTTTTAAATTAATTATAAATCATATGTGAAAAGATCCTCTCTGTGTGTGAATAATTCAGATTGCTTCGTCAGGTTCTTCCGATTTTATCTGTTGAAACCGATGAAAAAACATTGTTGGGCATGGGCCCGACCGCTTCCACCGCGCCCCAGATCCTTCATGCCCTCTGCTGTCGTCGCTGCCCAAGCATCCTCTGTTGGGCCTCTCCGTCATTGCATAGGCACCCTCTGTCAGACCTCTATGTCATTGCCGAGACACCCTCTATCGGGCCTCTTTGGTGTTGCCCAAGCACCCTTTGCTGCTTGGGGGCCCTCTGTCGACAGACATCTATGTCACATAACACGCCTCTGTTAAGGCAATAATGCTCAACATCAAGGCGCGACATGCCTCTTCTCTATCGCATGCCACTGCTCCGGGTATTCTGTGACAGTTTTGGCATTATCTCCAAAGGAGCGTCTTTCGTGTCAGTTTCAACACACTGTCCTGAGGAAGTTTATCTTCGCCTGTTTTCTGGCGTTTTATCCTAAATTAGGATTTCTTTCGCCAATTTCGATGTCTATCCTACATTTTGATTTCTTTTGAATGTTTCAGCGTCTTTTGAATTAGTGTAGCAAGCTGGAAAATGCTCTAGCTTGAGGGAGAGTATAGAGTATTTATGCATCTAGGATATGAGTGTGTTTAAGTTATTTATATTTGAATAGGTCTATCGGTTTATACTATCCCCTTTTCTCTCTTGTTTGAATTTTGTATTTCCTATCTATCTCGTGTCATGTATCTCTTTATCTCTGATAGAGAACTAGGACAAGGGGCAACACTTTCTGGAATTTAATAGCAGCAGAGGTTACAAAGCAGAGCATAAAAAAAAGACAGAAAGGAGTACACTTCAGGAGAGAACTCCTGCCCAAGCCTTTGGCCGATTCCTGGTTTCTACCCCCTTTTCCACTTTCCTCCCCCTTCCTTTTATAACCGAACAACCCATAAAGGATCTCCCAACTGATTCCTCTGTGGGGTCCATTATGTTATTCCCTGGAATCCCCCACCCATTCTGTTATGCAGTTGAGCTGGAGGGGACCACTCCAACCGATTGGTTAGGCGGTTGTGCTGCTGTGCTGGAGGGTCAGGCGGTTGTGTTGTTGGGGGGACCACTGTCAGTTGTGCTGGAGGGTCCACGGTGGCTGCAACTCTCTTCCCACGTCTGGAATAAATCTTCCAAGATGCTGAGTCAACCCTTGCGCTATCACTCGCCCCCTTGAGTGAGCAGTCTTGTCCTCAAGACTGAAAGATGGAAACTGGTTTTGGAGAACATACTCAAGGACTGTTGCGGGTTCCGAGGCTGCAGCATCATCTCCCGAAAGACCAGTGGGAAGGGTGAGGAGGGGCGGATGAGGACCAATAAATTTTTTGAGTTGGGATATGTGAAAAACTGGGTGAATACGGATGCCTGGATGAAGGGCGAGTTTATAGGCCACTGGGCCAACCTGCTGGAGAACAGGAAAAGAGCCAAAAAATCTAGGAGCAAGTTTCTGGTAAATGCACCGTGCAAGGGACTGTTGGTGGTGAGGACACAACTTCACATAAGCCATATCACCGATGGTAAATGAAATGTCGCGACGAGAGCGATCGACCTGAAGTTTCATAAGGGATTGGGCGCGGAGCAAATGACACTTCAGCTGAGTAAGTGCCTCATCCCGATCGTGTAAAGCTGTGGTGACTGCCTCGACGCGAACTTCGCTGGGTAGAAAGGAAAGGAATGTTGGAGGTGGACAACCATAAACCACCTTGAAAGTGGTAGTGTGGATTGAAGAATGTCAGGTAGTGTTATAATGTAACTCAGCCCAGGGCAACCAAAAAGACCAATGACTAGGCTGATCACCCGCAAAACAGCGAAGGTAGGTTTCCAAACATCGGTTGACCACTTCCGTTTGGCCGTCTGTTTGGGGGTGATATGCAGAATTAAATTTAAGGGTTCTTGTAAGCGGAATAATTTAGTCCAGAAATGACTGAGGAATACAGGATCACGATCACTAATGATGGACTTGGGGATCCCATGAAGCCTGATCACTTCCCAAGCAAAAATTTCAGCAACTGTATGGGCAATAAACGGGTGCTTGAGGGCAAGAAAATGAGCATATTTTGTTAATCTGTCAACCACCACAAAGATGACGTCAAAGCCCTTCGACCGAGGAAGACCGGTAATGAAATCCATGGAAAGATCATCCCAATTTTTTTCCGGAATTGGTAAGGGCTGGAGAAGTCCAACAGGGGATAGCGTGGAGTATTTAAAGCGTTGGCAAGTGGGGCAGTGGCAGACAAAGTTTAAAATCTGCTGGCGCATGCCTACCCAATACAAATTGGCAGCCAGTTTGCGATAGGTCCGATAAAACCCTGAGTGGCCACCAGAAGGAGAAGAATGAAATTCTTCTAACAACTGGGGGATGGGGATCCAAGCAGAAGACGCTGGAATTACAAGTCTTCCTTTATACAACAATGTGCCATGCGATAGGGAGAACCCAGGGGGAGGGTTGGAGGACGTATGAAAGCGGTGTAGTACAGTCGTCGGGAAGGGATCATTGCCAACCGAAGCTGTCAAATCTCGACCCTCCTGCCACAGCGGAAGAGACCAAAAATAGTATTAGTCTAAGAGATCAGCTCGATTGGAAAGGGCATCTGCGACGGAGTTGGTGCGGCCTGACTTGTATTTTATTTCAAAGTGGTAACCCAACAGCTTAGCGAGCCAACATTGCTGATCCGCGGTGGCAACACGTTGATCTAATAAAAATTTGAGGCTGTGTTGGTCAGAGTAAACCGTAAAAGATTGCCCCAGCAAGTATGTGCGCCAGTGTTGAATGACAAGAACAACAACCATTATTTCTTTCTCATAAGCCGACTTAGAAAGGGTAGAATCGGCCAGCCCCTTGCTAAAAAAAGCAATGGGGTGACTGTTCTGCATGAGGACAACACCTATCCCGCGTCCAGAGGCGTCACACTCGATCTTGAAAGGTTGGGAAAAATTTGGAAGGGCAAGGACGGGCGATGATGTAACATCCTGCTGTAGGAGGGTAAAAGCTTGTTGAGCTTCTAGAGTCCAGTGAAACCCAACTTTCCCTGTGAGAATCGTTAAAGGCGGGGCAATTTTTCCATAATCTTGAATGAATTTCCGGTAATAACCGGTGAGGCCGAGGAAACCACGAACGCCCTTGACATTCTTCGGAGTAGGCCAATCCAAAACTGCCTGAATTTTAGAGGGGTTCATAGCGATGCCGTCGTGAGAGACGATGTGACCCAAATATGCCACGGATTACTGAGCAAAGGTGCATTTTCCGTGATTGACGAAGAAATGGTTGGTATGAAATAACTGCAAAACTTGCTCCAAATGAAGGATGTGAGAATCCGGCTGTAAATCAAAATGTCATAAAAAAATATTAGCACAAAGTGGCGGAGCATGGGGCGAAAAAGATCATTCATAGTAGTTTGAAAGGTAGAAGGAGCATTGGTGAGGCCAAAAGGCATCACCAAAGTACTCGAAGTGCCCATTACGAGTGTGAAAAGGTGTCTTGTGGATGTCCGCGGCATGCATCCAGATTTAGTGGTAGCCAGAGATGAGATCCAGCTTGGAGAAAAAAATTGCCCCATGCAACTCCTCTATTAGCTTATCCACCATTAGAATAGGGAATTTATCGGGCACCGTTGCTTTGTTTAAAGCTGGGTAATCAATACACATTCGCCAAGAGCTTTTTTTCACTAGCAGAACTGGACTAGAATATGCGCTGTTACTGGGCTGAATATAACCCTGCTGGAGGAGGTGCTGGACCTGTTTTTCAATCTCTGTTTTCTGCGAGCGAGGATACCGATATGGGCGGACTGAAACGGGACCTTGATCAGGAAATAAAGGAATCTTGTGATCAGTAGATTGCCGGGGAGGCAGACCAGAGGGCTTGAGGAAGATTATATTGACCCGGGAAAGAAGTGTTTGAAGTTGGTGGTTCTGCCTGGTAGTCAAAGATGCCCGATTGGGCTCGGCTGACAAAGTGCTGGGGCTGCCAACTGGGTGTGCAGTAAGCTGCTGCAAAGATGAAAGGCCTCTGGAGGCTGTACTCTGGAGGGTATACGTCCGGCTGCCATGGCTAAACTGCATTGTCATCGTTTTCCAATTGATATTGACGTCACCGAGAGTTTGTAGCCATGCAATGCCGAGGATTAAATCTAGTCCTCCAATGTCAAGAATATGAGCATCAATATGGCAAGAGTAGGGACCAATAATCAAAGGTAATTGTGGGCAGAATCCTTGAGTCCATAATTTGTGACCATCACCTAACTTAACTGGGTGAGTGAAAGTGTCGAGGGCCACATATCCCAGCAAGGATTTTAGTGTTGGAGATATAAAATTATTGGTTGCCCCGCTGTCCAAAAGGATTAAAATAGGAATGCCAGCGAGGCTGCCTGCGACCTTAATTGATGTCAACTGATCGGCGCTTAGGCTGTGGAAATAAGTGCTTGCTCCAAAGTGGTTCAATACTTGACACTCAATTTCAGTGGCCTCTTCACTGCCTTGATGTTGTAGTTCATCCAGTGCTTCCCTATCATCACCGTTGGGAGGAGAGCCATCTTCTCCTAACATGACCACCCTTACCTTAGCATCAAGACACTTATGCATGAGATTGAATGGAAGACCACAACGAAAACACAACCCCTTTTTGCGTCGCTCCTTCCATTCTTGATTTGAGAGGTGACGAACCCCCCGACCAGCAAAGGGGGCGGGCTGGGCTGGGCTGGGCGCCCTCTGGGGTGAAGCTGGAGCGTCTATCTGGGCGTGTAGAATAGCACGCACTGCCAATGCGAAATTGGGAGCTGATACTGTTGGTAATAGCCAGCTCCACATGGCGTGCCGGGCGCATGGCTTGAAGCCGAGTATCGGGGTTATGAATGCGTACCCAGCTGCAGACATCCTTGCACAACCCATGAAGAAAATATCCAACATATTGTTGTTCTGGATGGCGTGGTAGTAGGGTGGCCCTATATTCAAATTGTTCAATGTAGTCTTGGATGGACCCAACTTGCTGGAGAGCCGCCGATTCTTCATAGGGATTTTGAATTTTGAGCCCACTAAATCGCTGCATGAGTTCTTCTTTAAATGTTGTCCAACTGGCGTGAGGAAGAGCTTCCCCCAAGATTGTGAACCAATGAATTGCAGAGCCCTCCATGCACAGTTGAGCCAGGGGGACCTTTAAATTAGCAGGGGTGTTGTTGATGCGGAAATAGAGTTCTGCCCGTGTTAGCCAGCCGCGTGGGTCAGTGCTGTCAAAGAGAGGCAGTTCAACCTGCCGTGAAGTTGGCAAGGGCAGAGGTAAATGGGCTGGAAGTCCGGGGACAATTACTGGGTCATCCGCAGGGAATTCTTTGTTGCCGGTGGTTGCTGAAGTTAGTTTCGGAAAGACATTCGAACCTGAGGGAAGGTTAGGATCCCCTTGTGTCGTCTTCTCCAGGTGACGAATTAGATGGGACAGAGAAGCCCAGAAAGCCGCCTGCTCCTGACGTTCTTTGTCGGAAGCAATAGACATGTCGGCGATGGCGGTCTCTAAGGCAGTCGGACGCTGCTTCACCAAATCCATACGCGTATGTGTGCGGGTATCCATGGTGGGTGCGAGGGAGGGATAAGATCCGGCAGATCGGACCAAATTGATAGAGAACCAGGACAAGAGGCAACACTTTCTGGAATTTAATAGCAGTAGATGTTACAAAGCAGAGCAGAAAAAAACGCAGAAAGGAGTACACGTCAGGAGAGAACTCCTGCCCAAGCCCTTGGCCGATTCCTGGTTTCTCCCCCCCTTTTCCACTTTCCCCCCCTTCCTTTTATAACTGAACAACCCATAAAAGATCTCCCAACTGATTTCTCTGTGGGGTCCATTCTGTTATTCCCTGGAATCCCCCATCCATTCTGTTATGCAGTTGAGCTGGAGGGGACGACCACTCCAACTGATTGGTTAGGCGGTTGTGTTGCTGGGGGACCACTACCAGCTGTACTGGGGGGTTCACGGTGGCTGCGACCCTCTTCTCACGCCTGGAATAAACCTTCCAAGGTGCTGAGGCAGCCCTTGCGTTATCAATCTCTCTCTATAAATAAAGTGTTTCGGTTTCATTCAAGAGGCATGTATTCTGGGTCTATTTTTTCTACAAAAATAAAAAACAATTGTAAGAGAAACACAATCCTTCAACACAAGTAATCCAACAACAATGCAATGAGCGAGATGTATAAGCTTGCACATTCCCTTTTATTTTCTTAATCTGTAAACATGCATTCCTTTGATACTGCCTATGTTTTTTCAATTTATTTATTTATTCATTTTATTTCAGTGGTATATTTTTTATATTTTTCATTAAAAAATAATCATAATAATATTACATAAACTAATGCAAAATTATGTTTAAACCCAAAAGAAAGAAAGAAAGAAAAGTAGTTAATTTCTTTAACGACTCATCATTGGTGCTTATTTTCAGCTATTTGAGTGTGAAAGTGTGACAAGCCTTAAATTTTCTATGTCTAGGGCTTCAGCGAGCGTCTTGTGATTACAACCCGACCTGCAATCGGCCACATGTTTAAGCAGGTGATGTTTGAGATTGTTTTTTTGTGTACTTTTTGATTTTTTACATTATTATTTTCTAAGTTTTCTTCTCAATTATTTTACTTTGTATGCTCTGAATGGAATTGTGTGAATGTTTTGCTTCACCTTATTTGGTTCATTATTTGCCTAATTTATTATCATGATTGCCTAAAGTGATATTATCTGTTGTTCTGTGTTTCCCTCTTTCACTCCATCTTATTGGTTACTTCAGCATTCCTACTTACAGTTGTTTGTTTCTGTTAAATGTAGACCTTGGATGTTCTCCTCCAGGTTCTGATCACATTTCCAAAAATATCTTCAGTAAGAAATAAGGTAAGGCATGGAGAAGAGTGCAGTCACTTACTGTGGCGGATTAAGGTCAATTATACCTGATGTTATGTTATGTCAAGTTTAGGTCACTTCGTTTATCCATCGCATGGTCGATACATTAGGAGCATCTGTGCTGCCCTACCTCCCAAAGGCATTTGAGCAGTTGCTTGTAGAAACTGAGGTATTTTGGTTTTTTGATATTTAAGAATAAACTACATGTATGCATCACTTTTTTCCTTACAATGATGCATGTTTTTCTGATTATTAGGATTAAATCTTGACCAAAGTGTTTTGTAAATATTATTATATATGTTGTATCTACTAGAAAGCTATTCAAGTGGTGCTTCAATGCCCAACTTGGTCATGGAATTTAATTGAATTTAACCAACCATACATTTAAGCACAATTGTTTTTTATCCAATTTTGATATTAAATAAATCGTACATTTTTAGTTAATTTTTTCTTTTATACGATGGGCATTCAATGAATTTACTGAACATTTAACCAACCATACATTCTGCTTCCGCTTTTTGTTCCCTATGAGTTTGCCCAGGTTGTCAAACTGGTTATGCAGAAGAATTCCTGCAGATTGATCCACTTCCCCTCCCTCCATCCCCTTCCTCCTGGTTGGTGCTTTCCTGCACCGTTTCTCCTTGCAACAGTGGATTGCCACCATCTGTCGTCTCCTATGTAGTTCGGAGTAGGATGACAAGAGGGGGGATGAATTGCCTTTAAAAATTTAAAACAACTCAATAAAGATAATAACAAGAATAACACGAGTAAGCGTAGCGGAATTTAAAAGATTAAAGATCGATTCAAACAAAACAATCTTAATTAATCGAATTAGGCGATATCTTGATTTGATCGAGTAAGCGCAACAGAATAAAGTTATGAGTATCACAATTCGATTAATTAAGTGTATCAAATATAAAAACGACTTAAATCGAATTAATCGACAACTTTGATTACGAAAGCGTGGCAATATAATAAAGGTGTATCGATGTAATTGAAGCATTGTGAATATAAAAAGTGACGCGGAAATAAATAAAGGAGAGAGTGATTTGATAAAGAAGTTTGACAATTGCTCGGTGTGAGTCCCTATGTCTCCTCCCCTTGAGTTGAGAGGTTTATGTCATTACTCCATTGATTTTATCGAAGATCAAGAAACCAAGCTCCCTTGCTTTTTGGCGGAAGTAGCAAGAAACCAATTTCTCTCACTTTGCCGGTTGTGAGCACCCGTCATCCCTTCAATTGTATTAAGCACCCGTCTCTCACTTTGTGGTTGTGTGAGCACCCTTTGTAGAAGATGCCTTTGTAGAAGACGTGGTGAGATGAGAGAGATTTGCTTGGCGCAAATCCGTTACAAAGCCGCTCCCTTATCTATCAAGAAGGATAGTACAATTTGAGAGGTGAGATAGAGAGGAAATGTAGAAGTGAGCCTAAGAGATTGAGAATTGAAATTGGCTCTTGAGAGATTGCTTTGAGATTGATGAGAATTTGTTGTCAGCACATCGTTTGATTAGATCGTTGATTGGCTCGTTACAAATGTAAGCGTTGTATCTCTTCCAAGCCTCCAAGGTCCTCTATTTATAGCCTCTAAATCATCAAGGAATGTTCTGGAATCCGCGGACCTCATTAAGCATCGTCAAACACTAATTAAGAGCTGCGGGGTCCACCGAAAATTAAAACCCTGACTTGCTGTTCGAACGCCACCAGGTAGCCGGTGTGCTGCTTGGGGGTTCATTGCTTCTGAAATTTCTCCACCGGTGAGCCGACATGCTTCACCGGCTGGCCGGTGGCCTTTTGGCAGAACTGAGACTTCTGGAATTGTCACCGGCTGGCCGGTGCCCTTCCACCGGGTAGCCGGTGGACTCCTGCTGCTTGGGTGGTCCTGTCCACATGTCACCAGCTGGCCGGTGCTACCTTCAGTTGCGCGCACTCCACTTTGATCTTCAAGCTTCCTTCAAAGCCTTCGGTTGATCCCTCAACTTTCTTCTACGATATCAACAAGTGATATCATATACCCCAAAACTTCAAACATGATCCAACAATGATTCTTCAAAGTTATTCAAAATGTCAATATGATCTTATGAAACCATCATTGAGTCCATTCATCTTCTGATTTGGAGTTTAAAACATATACCTGAAAAACACTCAATGGAATGATTAGATACATAGATGAGTGTTTAAGGTCATTACAACACAATGAGAGAGAGAGTGGTACAACAATCTTTCTTTTTTTTGATGATCACAAATACTTAATATAAAAAGATGTATCAAGAGTAAATCAAGAGTGAATCATATAACAATGTATTCAAGATATTTCCAATATGATATTTGATATGCTCAAAAAATAAACATAACACAACTAAACCATAAATGCATCCTCCTTTGGGAAAAAAAGAAAAGTTTCTCTCCCTAAACATGATATATGACAAACTTCTCCCCCATAACATGATACATGACAAACTTCTCCTAAAATTATAAGATATATTCATTAATTTCTCCCCCTTAGATACTTGACAAAATTATCCTCTTTTGTGATTATCAAAAAGAAAATAAGGGAAGGGAAAAGATAAGTTTATTTACTGATATTCAAGATAACTTCAAAAAGTTACAAAAAATCACGAGTAAAAGATAAAATTTAAACTCAAGATTTAAAAGAAACTTAAAAAGGGAGGGATTTAAAAAAGAAATCAACAAAGATTTTGAAATGAAGCTCAAGATCGAATTCAAAAGAGTTTGAAATCAAAAGAGAGAAAAAAAAACAAAAGATTCCAAAACATGAAATTTGAAAAACCAACTTCTCCCCTTTAAAGAATAAGAAAACATAGACGAGAGAGAGGGGAGAGATCTAGAAATGAGGTTCAAGAGAAGAAAAAGAATTTAAAACATAAAATAACCCGATCCCCATGTTGAAAGTAGATCCGTCCAAATTCCACTGGATGACAACAAGCAAGGCTCCCCCTCAAACAGTGTATATAAATAAGAAAAGAAAACATTACCAAGAAAGAGAGAGTAAGGGTTAAATAAATCAATAATTATCAATATTAATGAAAAGATTGATAATCTTAGGAGTAAAATGAATAAATCAATAATCTTAAGAGGTAATACCAGATCAATCAATTCAAGAGTTAAATCTAAAACAATAATCTCAAAAATATATCAAGCTCCCTTTAATAAAAACAATAAATTTCGAGGAGAAAATATTCAATATTTTAAAAGAAAAAAGATTTTCAAAAAGATTCAAGAGGGAAATTAAAATCTCCAATGAAAAACACTTTATAATTTAAAACAAAGATAATGAAAAAAATTCAAAAAAGGTGAACCCCCCCTTAGAAAAACATTTAAAGAGAGGAGTTATGAAAACATTTGAAAGAAACTTCAAGTATGATTTTAAACCATGCCATAAGGTAAGACATTCAAGTATAGCACAAATGATATTACAATAAAGCACACACTCTTTGCTTAAACTAAAAATTATAATATTATGCATAAACTATAAAAAATAAATGATAGAAATATAGAATATAGAATAAGTAATTGATAGCTTGTTGTTTGAACTATCAAAGTTATATTTATAATTTCCCTAGATACAGGTTAGTGGCTAACTCAGGGGCCGGTCTCAAGGAGACAGTGTGTTTATCCTAGTGATACTTCTAAAATACTTTTTTGTATTTTTGTCTATTTTGAAAGCAGAAAAAGAAAACAAGAAAACATCGATGACAATGATGAAATGAAAATGAGAACGACATAAAACGAAGAGGAAGAGAGAAACAAAAACAAGAAGAGAAGCAGAAAAGTCATCGTGAACAAAACTAGTTCCAGGTCGGTTGATCTCTCTACTGCCTATCATGGATCTAAAAAGAATTAAGCAATCGAAATTCAATTTCACTGAGTGATCTTTCGATGTCTCAATTCAATTCACATCTCTCCTCAAACAATGGACGCTCTTGCACGGAATGTCTTCTGTACACGAGAGCTCTCCACATTGTGAAAAGAAACACAAGATTCAACCACCTTGCACAGAATGTCTCCTGTGCAGAAGTGATCTTCAAGAGATTATTCAAATCACACAACCTCACTGAAGATCACTCTATCAAATGAAGAAAATGAAGAAAATGAAGAAGAGGAAGAAGATGAAGGAAAGAAAGTAGCATTCATCTTGCGATTGAGTGTACCGTCGCATCTCCCCAGCTTGCAATCACAATCTACTAAGAGCGAAGAAGAATGCGATGGTCGAAAAGTTGTTCGATCTCCAGGCAGCTTCAAGCTTTGCCTTGTGGAACTAGCTTAGAAAATCAGCCCTTCATATCTAGAGGTAGGAGATCACATATAGTGAGAGAGAATGAGCAACACATTTTTTTTATTTAGAAAACATAGAGTTACAGAAGAGAGAGAAGAAGAAGAGAGAAAAGTGAGAGAAAACAGAATGAGATAAAAGTGTCTAGCACCCAACAGAATGGGGGGGGGGTCCTCTCAAAAACCCCAACACATTATTAAAAAATGGAGAAAATATTTACAAAGCTGACTAACAAGCAGAGCACTACATGTGTCAACATTCACCGTGTTTCAACCTCTCAATGTGATGCGGGCTATTTTCTTCTGAAAATGTTGCTGCCCACCTGTGCGTTGTGCAGTGCAGGCTCCAGAGAGTTGTGTTTGAATGTATTTCCAACTTAGAACGTTATGAAATAAAATCATCAGAAATCATCCCACTTCAATAGTAATCATTTCTTTCATTAAATGACCGGTCACCCAATCTTTCACGTGTCCAGCTTTCAGAACTCAGCATTTCATCCACTTAAACATTGAACTTGTCTGCAGACTCACTCAGTCATTTAACTGAGCAGTTGGTGTGCAACAATCGGATGACCTCGGTTTTGATATTAATGGCTACTAACGAGCAGAAGTACAACAGTTGAAGGGAAACAGAAGAGAAAAGAAGGAAAAAAAGTCAGGAAGGGGACTCTCCCTCTTTCCCGCCCAAGCCCCAGGCCGAACTACCAACAACCTCTGTTTTGTCAAGGTGGGACCCGTTTACCCTTACTGGAATATACCTTCCAGGTGGCAGGTGCGCTGGTCCCATCACTGCCCCCATCTGGAAGATTAGCCTCGTCCCCAAGGCTGCTGAGGGTGGGGAATTGATTGCGGAGGAAGAAATCATCTTCCCAAGTGGCATCTTCAGACGGGCGACCTTTCCATTGAACGAGTGACTGAGGAATGTGGACACCATTCAGCTGGCTGTAACGGTGAGACAGAATTTTGTCGGGTTCCGTGTTGGATTGGTGTAGCCCGATCCGGTTGGGCCGAATGCTTGTGCTCCGCAACTGTAGGGATTATTCCCGAACCACGTAAATCGCTGTGTTCTTGGTGCTTTCTTTCTTTCGTTTTCTTGTTTCTGTCATTGCGTCTCCTGAGGATTCCGCAACATTCCGGGGCGGCTGTGGAGTCGGTGAAGGTGGGAGGAAGGCCGGACGAACAGGGCAGGGTGCCGAGAGCCTTCTTAAGTTGAGATACGTGAAACACCGGATGGATGCGAGCTGTCGGAGGTAAGTCCAACTTATAACCATCGGACCAATGCGTTGGAGCACTGTAAAGGGACCATAATATCGAGTAGCAAGTTTTTGGTTGATGCGGGATTGGATAGATTGCTGGCGGTAAGAAAACAGACTTGCCGACTTGGAAGGAGAGGTCCTGGCGCTTTTGATCAGCATGGTGCTTCATGGACTGCTGTGCACAGGCCAGATGGTGTTTGAGTTGCCGGAGGGCCTCATCACGATCGGATAAAGCTTGTGCCATTGCCTCTACCCGGACCTCACTAGGGAGGTAATAGAGCCCGTAGCCAGCCGGCAGTTTGGCAGGTTTACACCCGCATGGGCAAGGGTAATTCTGCCTCAACAGAAAATATAAAAGGGGGTCCCACTGAGGCGGTTCAGCATGGTCCCCACTAAAGCAGTTCCTCTGGCAGTTATTTTTGAGTTAGTGCAGCAGAAAGGGGAATCTCCAGATGGAGGAGAGAGGCATGTGATCTTTTCAGTTAAAAGGGGGGAAGTTAGTGGGAGTGGGGCAGACTAGTTTTTTCCTGGGATTTTCCTATTGTTCGGCTTGGGAGCTTGGGCGGGAAAGCAGGGGCTTCCCGATTTTCATTCTGTTTTTCCGTTTTCTCTCTCGTACATCCTGTAATTCTCTCCTGCTTTGAATCGAAGTCCATAGCAGTTCCCTCTTTGGGAGTTGCTGCCCTACAGTTCTCTAACAAATTGGTCCGATTTGCCTACTTCGTGCGTTCTGCTTCGTCCTCCATTACGCACGCCTCCCCACTCTCCGCGCAGCCGCCCAGTTCTTCAATGGAGACTCGCCATCAGTCCCGCCTCGACTCAATGGATCACCGCATCGATCAGATCGATACTTCTTTGGCTGATCTTCACTCCTCGGTAAACAAAATCTCTTCCACTCTGGATTTATTTCATATCAACTTCCAACGTTTGGATCGCGAGGCTCAAGAAAATGCAGAATTCCGTAAGTCTTCTTCGGGAATCCTCCGTCGCCAGGATAAACGGCCGCACGACCCCACCAGCAACCCCTCTACATCCCTGGGATACTACTGCAGATCATTCTGGCGCTACTGCATGAGATCCGCCAGAGCACCGTCCTCTCCCTGCATTTCCACAGGAACTCCCTGTTTTTCCGAGACCAGTGGAGCTTCCGATTTTTGATGGCCACGATCCAAGAGGGTGGCTTACACGTGCGGAACTCTATTTTCGGCTGCATCAAACACCTGATGACTCTAGGGTCTCCCTCGCCCAATTTAGCATGGACGGTCCAGCAATCCATTGGTTTACTATACTTCTCGAGATCAATCCGGGTCTCTCGTGGTCCATATTCAAGGATGAATTAATGGAACGTTTTAGTGGTTTGGAGATTCATAATCCCTATGAAGAACTCGCTGCCCTCCACCAAACTGATTATGTTCAGACTTATATTGAAGAATTTGAATATTTAGCTTCTCTTATCCCACGCTAGCCTGAACCACAGTATGTGAGATATTTTTTGCATGGTCTTCGTGAAGATATTCGTAGTTGGGTCCGCATCCATGACCCTACTACTCGCTTACAGGCTATGCGCCTTGCTCGTCATGTTGAACTTGCTGTCCACCGGGGTGTTGGTCCACAATTTCACACCACAGTAACCCGTCCTTTTGGTGGTGGCCGCAATACAATTGTTCCTACGGGTGGCCCCCGTTTATTTCCCCCCCACCCTCCTCAGCCAGCTGTTCGCCGTCCAGGTGGCTTACCTTTCGAACCACTCAAACCCCAACCTCCGGATAGAGGAGTCCGCCATTTGACAACTCAGGAATGGGAAGATAGACGTCGTCGAGGATTATGTTTTCGTTGTGGTCTCCCTTATTCTCCACTCCATAAATGTGCTGACCCTAAGTTACGGGTGTTATTACTTGGCGAAGATGATGAACTTCTTGAGGGGGACGATTCTCTCCCTGCCTCTCCTGAGCAGGCTGCACCCCCACATGTTCCAGAGGCTGAATGTAATGTTGTTGCTTATCAAGACCTCACCCCTCCTTACTCGTCCTCCCAACAGCTGCTACATGATTTACCTTCCATGAAGATTGAGGGCCATGTGGAGGATGTCCCTATTTTAATTTTGATTGATAGCGGTGCCACACACAATTTCATCTCTCCCAAATTAATTCCCATCCTTGGTTTATCCATACAGACGACACAACCGTTGGCTGTTCGCCTGGGGGATGGCCACAAACTGTACACTCTTGGTTTGTGTCCTAATATCCGCCTTATACTGGGATCCTATACCTGTTTTATTGATACTCAGGTTCTGGAAATTGGTCGGCTGGATCTCATTCTCGGCATAGCTTGGCTGCGGACCCTGGGTGATGTCCAAACAAACTGGAAAACCATGACCATGAAATTTCGGACAGCAGATCATGATTACACTCTTTGCGGAGTTGCTCCTCCAAATCCTGCCATTTTCTTCTTAGCTGCTGTTTTTTCCGGCTCTCAAGCAGTTTCGGACCCCAGTTTCCCAACAGGTCGCCCTTCTCTTTCCCTTACTGCCACTCAACAGAGGGACTTACAGTCCCTGCTTGCACAATTTAATGCCATATTTGCTGCACCCACTGGGCTTCCTCCTGTCCAGCAACATGTCCATAGCATCCACTTATTACCCGGTCAGGGTCCTGTTACAGTTCGGCCATACAGATATCCCCATTTTCAAAAAACTGAGATCGAAAGGCAAATACAGGACATGCTGAATTCTGGTATTATTCGTAACAGCTTCAGTCCCTATTCCAGCCCAGTTCTTCTTGTTAAGAAGAAGGATGCCTCTTGGCGTCTTTGTGTTGATTACCGTGCTCTCAACAAAGTCACCATTCCCAATAAATTCCCTATTCCGGTAGTTGACGAACTCCTTGACAAGCTTCATGGCGCATGTTATTTTTCTAAACTGGATCTCAAATCAGGGTACCACCAAATTCGGATGCGGGCTGAAGATGTTGATAAAACCGCGTTTCGCACGCACAACGGTCATTATGAATTTCTCGTCACGCCCTTTGGCCTTATGAATGCCCCAGCTACCTTCCAAGCTATCATGAACGACCTCTTTCGCCCATTGCTTCGTAAGTTTGTCCTTATTTTCTTTGATGACATTCTTATTTACAGCAATGATTGGGCTGCCCACATGGGCCATGTGGTGGGTGTCTTACGGGTTCTGTTTCAGCATTCTTTTTTTGCCAATAGTGGCAAGTGTTCTTGGGCTCGGCAGGAGATTGATTATCTGGGGCACATTATTTCCAAAGATGGCGTTTCCATGGATCCTACCAAGATTCAGGCAGTGCTGGATTGGCCGCATCCTACAACTGTTAAAGGGGTTCGTGGATTTCTCGGTCTAACCGGCTATTACAGAAAATTCATCCGAAACTATGGAAAAATTGCCCAGCCTCTCACTGCTCTCACCAAACGAGATAACTTTACTTGGACTGCTGATGCTGTCCAAGCCTTTGACACCCTCAAAACACACATTACCTCGGCCCCTGTTCTTGCTTTACCAGATTTTTCTGCTCCATTTCAGATTGAATGTGATGCTACCGGGCGAGGCGTGGGGGCTGTTCTCATGCAAGACCGACGGCCAATTGCTTTTTTTAGTAAAGCTTTAGCTGCCAACCACCTCGCCAAATCCACCTATGACAAGGAGATTATGGCTTTGGCATTGGCTATCCAACATTGGCGACCCTATTTACTTGGTCGCCCTTTTACTGTTTTTTCAGACCATCGGAGTCTCAAATATCTCCTCCAGCAGCGGATTACGACGGCTGACCAACAATGTTGGATTTCAAAATTATTGGGTTTTCAATTTGATGTCCAATTCAAGCCAGGTCGCCTAAATTTGACCGCTGATGCCCTCTCTCGCTCCCATGATAATTCTCTTTTGTGTGCTGTCCGATCCTTCCCGGGTTGGCAACAGGACCCTCACTTGTTAGATGGCGTAGAGACTGATCCATCTTTACAAAAAATTGCTGCTGCCCTTCGTACAGGAAGCTCCAACTATAAACACTTTTCGCTGGATCGCGGTATTCTTCGTTATAAAGGTCGCCTCGTTTTGCCAAGCTCTTCCTCTTGGATACCTCAACTGTTGGCTGAATTTCATCAAACCCTGCAGGGGGGCATATGGGTTTTTACAGAACTTACCGCAAACTAGCAAACAATTTATACTGGCTTGGAATGAAGAAAACAGTCCAACAGTATGTCAGCCGCTGCGACACTTGTCAACGGAATAAGTATTCCACTCTGTCCCCCGCTGGTCTCCTGCAACCACTGGAGATTCCCCAGGCTCTCTGGACAGATTTGTCCATGGATTTCATCACCAGCTTGCCCAAATCTCGTGGTTATACTGTCATCTTTGTCGTGGTGGACCGCCTCTCTAAATACAGCCATTTTTTACTCCTAAAACACCCTTACACAGCCCGCGGTGTTGCTGAACTCTTTATGCGTGAAGTGGTTCGCCTCCATGGCATCCCAAATTTCATCGTTAGTGACCGAGATCCAATTTTTCTCAGCCACTTTTGGACTGAGTTATTCCGCCTCCAGGGTACCACTTTGAAGTTCAGTTCGGCCTATCATCCACAAACGGAT
Organism: Viscum album; assembly: GCA_963277665.1. Taxonomy (NCBI): domain Eukaryota; kingdom Viridiplantae; phylum Streptophyta; class Magnoliopsida; order Santalales; family Viscaceae; genus Viscum; species Viscum album. The sequence continues at coordinate 1,528,016,087 of OY728146.1, forward strand.
GACCAAACTGAGGTCACTAACAGGACCCTTGAAGCTTACTTGCGTTGTTTTGCTGGCGAACACCCTAAGCAATGGTCCTATTGGATTCCATGGGCTGAATTCTGCTATAACACCACTTGGCATGCCTCCCTCAACACTACTCCCTTTGAAGTGGTCTATGGTCAACCTGCCCCAACGGTTTTGAACTTTCTACCTTCTGAAATTTGCGTCGCAGCAGTCGCCTAGGCCCTCTCTGACCGTAAGGAGGCTTTGCAGCATCTTAAATTCCACCTCCACCGCTCTCAGCAGGCTATGAAACTCCAGGCAGACCGTCACCGGCGACCTCTTGAATTTCAGGTTGGCGACCAGGTTTACTTACGCCTCCGGCCTCACAAACAGCTGTCTCTCAACAACCGGCTAAATCAGAAATTGTCCCCCAGATTTTATGGCCCATTTTCGATTATCAAACGCATCGGTCCTGTGGCGTATCAGCTCGAGTTACCACCTACTTCCCGAATACATCCTGTTTTTCACATCTCCCAACTTAAGCAGCTCCAAGGGCCCCCTCCTGCCCACCCAACTTTCCCTCCTGATTTACCATCGGATGCAGCAGATTGGCCTATTCCAGAGGTTGTCCTATCTAAACGCTCCCACACCCAAGACACGGTTACCTCCCCACAGTCTCTCATAAAATGGCAGGGCCAACCCGAGGAGGACGCCACTTGGGAGGACGATTTTTTCATCCAAAACCAGTTTCCATTTTTCAGCCTTGAGGACAAGGCTGTTTCTCAGGAAGGGGCGAATAATAGAGCCCGTAGCCAGCCGGCAGTTTGGCAGGTTTACACCCGCAGGGGCAAGGGTAATTCTGCCTCAACAGAAAATATAAAAGGGGGTCCCACTGAGGCGGTTCAGCATGGTCCCCACTAAAGCAGTTCCTCTGGCAGTTATTTTTGAGTTAGTGCAGCAGAAAGGGGAATCTCCAGGTGGAGGAGAGAGGCATGTGATCTTTTCAGTTAAAAGGGGGGAAGTTAGTGGGAGTGGGGCAGACTAGTTTTTTCCTGGGATTTTCCTATTGTTCGGCTTGGGAGCTTGGGCGGGAAAGCAGGGGCTTCCCGATTTTCATTCTGTTTTTCCGTTTTCTCTCTCGTACATCCTGTAATTCTCTCCTGCTTTGAATCGAAGTCCATAGCAGTTCCCTCTTTGGGAGTTGCTGCCCTACAGTTCTCTAACAGGAGGAATGTGAAAATGGAAGGTGGTTTGCGACCATAAACATTTTCAAATGGTGTGGAGTTGATTCTTTTGGCTGATCTCCGACAAAGCAGCGAAGGTAAGTTTCCAAGCAGCGGTTGACCACTTCTGTTTGGCCATCTGTTTGTGGGTGGTAGGCGGAGCTCATGTTGAGTTTGGTTCCTTGTACGTGGAACAGTTCCGTCCAAAAATGACTCATAAAGATTGGGTCATGGTCGCTAACAATGGATTTGGGAATGCCGTGGAGTCAGACAATTTCCCGTAAGAAGAGTTCAACGACACCATTAGCCGCGAAAGGGTGCTTGAGGGTGAGGAAGTGAGCATATTTAGAAAGTCTGTCAACGACCACAAGGATGACATCAAAGCCCTTGGATTTGGGGAGGCCGGTTATAAAATCTGTCGATAGATCTTTCCAAATGGCAGTTGGGATCTGTAAGGGGTGAAGCAAACCGATTGGTGAGAGGGCCAAATATTTATATCGTTGACATACTTGACAGTTTCAGACGTAGCTCAAGATATGTTGGCGCATGCCGGTCCAATAAAGGTTTACTGCTAACTTTTTGTATGTTCAGTAGAAACCGGAGTGTCCCCCAGCGGTGATTCATGAAATTCGGCAAGCAGTTTTGGGATCCAGGGAGAAGTGGCCGAAAGCACCAATCGAACCTTATTGAGCAAGTTGCCCTCGGAAAGCGAGTAAGCCTTGGGGACCGCGGTTCCAGATAGTAGTTGCTGACGGATTTTTCTGAGAAGGGGGTCCGTGTGGGTGTCTGTCACTAAGGTGACTTCGTCTGGCTAGGTGGGGAAGGATTCAGAGAGGTGACAGGCAATGGTTTCCTCCTTCCGGGAAAGGGCGTCGGCAGCAGAGTTTGTCTTGCCCGGTTTGTATTTGACGTCGAAGTGGTAACCTAGTAATTTGGCAAGCCAACATTGGTGATCCTGTGTGGTGATACGCTGCTGCAAGAGACATTGGAGGCTGCGTTGGTCTGAAAAAACTGTAAATGGCCAGCCTTATAAGTACACCAATGTTGGATGGCAATCACCAAAGCCATGATTTCTTTCTCATAAGTGGACTTGGAGAGGGTGTGAGATGCTTTGCGATTGGGCGTTGCTACTGCATGGGGACCGCACCGACACCACGGCCCGTAGCGTCACATTCAATTTCAAAATGTTGGGAAAAATTCGGAAGATCAAGGACGGGAGTTGTGGTCAGTAGTCGCTTTAAGTGGGTGAAGGCCTGTGCAGCGGCTGGAGTCCACTGGAAGCCGTCTTTGCGAGTTAGCTGTGTGAGGGGTTGGGCGATGGTACCATAGCCGTCTATGAATTTACGGTAGTAGCCGATAAGGCCGAGGAAACCGCGAACACCCTTGACTGTGGAAGGAGTTGGCCAGTCTACCACGACTGAGATCTTAGCAGGATCCACAACCACACTCGAATGTGAAATAATATGGCCCAAATAACCAATTTGACGGCGACCAAAAGAGCAATTGCGGTGATTTGCGAAGAAATGATTGTCACATAAGACCTGAAGGACAACCTATAAATGATGGAGATGGGCTGACCACTCTCTGCTGTAAAGAAGTATATCATCGAAAAAGATGAGGACAAACTGTCGGAGGGGCTGAAACAAGACGTTCATAATGGCTTGGAATGTGGAAGGGGCATTGGTAAGGCCGAATGGCATGACCAAGAATTCATAGTGCCCATTATGAGTGCGGAAGGCTCTTTTGTGCACGTCCTTTGCCTGCATACGGATTTGATGGTAGCCGATTGTGAGGTTGAGTTTGGAGAAATAAGTGGCGCCATGTAACTCATCAAATAACCCGTCCACGACCGGAAGGGGGGAATTTATCTGGAATAGTGACCTTGTTGAGGGCTCGATAATCGACACACATGCGCCATGAAGCGTTTTTTTCTTGACGAGTAATACCGGGCTAGAATATGCACTTGTTCTGGGTCGGATGGTACCTTGCTGAAGCATATCGCGGACCTGCCGTTCGATCTCTGTTTTTTGCAACTGTGGTAACAGTAAGGCCGCACTGAAACAGGGCCCTGGCCCGGGAATAATGTGATTTTATAGTCTGCTGGCCGTTGGGGAGGGAGGCCGTTGGGGGTGGAAAAAAATGATTCCATGGTGGTGAAAAGATGCTGTAAATCATGGGCCTGAGCAGGAGTTAAATTTGGGTCCGACTGAATAAAGCTGTCTGGAGGGGAAGGACTGGTCAAGCCATGCAAGGAGGACAGTGGTTGTTTCGGGAGGGTGGCACCTTGAAGGGTATGAGTGGTGTCTTCCACAGTAAATTTCATTGACATTGATTTCCAATTAATGTGGACCTCGCTGATGGTACAGAGCCAGTCAATCCCCAAGATCAAATCTAAATCTCCAATGTCCAGGACGTGAGCAGTGATGGAACAGGTACAGGTGCCCATGGTTAACTGTAAGGATTTGCAAAAACCATGAGACCACGAAGTATGGCCATCGCCCAACTTGACACAGTGTTTTTGGGTTGTGAGGATGGAGAGATCGAGCAGTTTTTTGAGTTTGGGAGAGATAAAATTGTGTGTTGCCCCACTGTCTCCCATTCCTGGCTCGATAATTGATGGACTCCACGGTTGCCCTGGGACGTTGGACGAGGGGCTCCTTGACTGGGTGTTGGGCTGGTTAACTCTGGTCGTTTCTTCGAGCGAAACAGTGGAGAGGCTGACTGGGGTAAAGTGGAGCGGAAGCTTGGCTGATTAAAATTGCTTGAACGACCAAAGTGTGGGCGGGAAGGACCCTGAGGGAGACCAACACCCCTGTGGACAGCTAATTCAACATGGTGGGCTAGGCGCATAGCCTGGAGGCGAGTGTCCGGGTTGTGTATACGCACCCAATCACGTATGTCATCACGAAGTCCATGAAGAAAATAGCCAACACACTGCTGCTCCGGCTGTCGAGGAAGAAGGGAGGCCAAATACTCAAAATGCTCGATATAATTTTGGACGGACCCGTGCTGCTGAAGGTCCGCTAATTCTTCATACGGATTTTGTATTTCGAGGCCACTAAAACGCTCCATGAGCTCCTCCTTGAAAGAAGACCACGAGACTCCTGGTTGAACCTCATGCAAAAAAGTAAACCAGTTGATTGCAACACCGTCCATGCTCAATTGGGCAAAAGAAACCTTCTCGGATTCCGGTGTCTGATTAATCCGGAAGAATAATTCAGCCCTGGTAATCCAGCCTTGAGGATCCGAACCATCGAAGATACGTAAGTCGACATGGCGGCTGGTGACCCGGTGATAAGAACAATGGTCCGCAGGGGCGAGGGAGACGTTGGTGGCCAACCCGGGATGCTCTTGGGTGGGCGACGCAACAACGCGGGAAGCAGATAAATCAGAGGAAGAAGAAGGATGTACCTCAAGCTGCTGGGGTAGTTTTTCCGAGCGGTGAACCAGGGCCGTGATGTTTTGTTGATAATCGGTGAAGGTTTGGACTGAAGTTTGACGCGCCCGCTCATCCCGATCACCGCGCGTCTGAAGCTGGTCGGTAAGTGCAACAATGACTGACGATAATGAGGTGAAAGTGGTATCGATTTTAAGGTTGAGGGCCTCTAGGCGCCGTTCGACACCTTCCAGGCGAGACTGATTACGGGTCTCCGTGAGAAAGGCGCGATAGGTCGGACCAGTTGGTGAAGACGAGCACCCCGAAGAACTTCTGTTTTGATATTAATGGCTACTAACGAGCAGAAGTACAACAGTTAACGGGAAATAAAAGGGAAAAGAAGGAAAAAACAGTCAGGAAGGGGACTCTCCCTCTTTCCTGCCCAAGCCCCATGCCGAACTACTAACCTACTACTTATAACCGCCAGAGGGAATCTTCTAACAATAATTCCGCTGGGTCCACCTCAATTTGTTGAAGGTGGGACCCGTTTACCCTTCCTGGAATATACTTTCCAGGTGGCAGGTGCACCGGTCCTATCAGAGATCCCTTCGGCTTCAACAGCAAGACCCTGCAATCCAAGAAAAATCCAACCAGCATATACAAATTAAATCTTCTTCCATGATTAGTTGACAACCTAAAATTCGAACACAGTCCGGCTTGGAGGAACTTCAACCTTCAAATTGCAAATGGATTTCTCTGAAACAAAAGATCTCGCTCGGAACCGCATCATCCCAGCTCGAGTCATCCGCAAGCTGCCTCCCCAAATCCTAAAGTTTGGCAACGGAGACCGATTTCAAGAAATTCCAAGGATCATCGTCTTTAACAACTCGATCGCGGCTTGGAAAGCAGCTTCGAACCAAATACCAGGTTATCCTCATCTTCCTGATTCAACCCAAAACAACAATGTCGACTATAAATCGGTCATAGCTATCTTCCAATCAAGCGAGGTCGAACTCCCAGTTCGACTTCTTTGACTCGGTCGGAACGACATTGGTCTCGGTTCTGGTTCGACGTCCGGTTGGCATCGGCGATCATCTTCATCACTGGCGGTAGCTCAACCTTGTTCGCCCAGTTCGTAGCCGTTGCTCGTGTTTGGTCTTCTTTAGCGAGGACAATGTCGTCCGACCTCGGCTTGGGTTGACATCCCTGGATCCGACTCAAGATTTGTTGTCCTCATTGAAGGAGTTTCAGCCACCTATTCAAGGTGCCACATGACAATTATTCTTCATTGAGCTTGGCATCTTCATCGAATTCATCACCGAGTACCCGTTTTCATCTTCGATCCAAGCTTGGGTTCAGTTCTTTGGCACCATCGAATTGATTTTCAAGCTGCCTCGGTCACTTCGGCGAGCTCGGCTTGGGCTGTCTTCTAGCTTCAATCGGAAGCTTGGATTCTTCTCTTTGGTAGCCGAGAAATCGGCTATGTGAATTCATGTAGCCGATTAAATGAATATGTGGGTGCCCTCTTAAAATTAGGCTACTTGATTCTTCTAGGTTCGGCTATGCGGATGATGGTGCATAATGGCTACGTAGCCATCAAATTCTAACCAGGGGAGTCATAGTTCAAATTTTGCATAATTTATTATGCCACCAGCAAGTAGCAGAATTTTATTCAACATAAAAATGAGCTGAATCTAAATGCAGAATTTGAACTATGATTCCCCTGGTTAGAAGCTTTGACACTTAGGTTCAGCATGAGGCACCTCTTTTTTCTTAAAAGGCCTTCTGATTTTGCATTTTCAGCTCCTACAAATGGAAAAAGATTAGAATTAAATTCCAGAATTTTGAAGTTCAAAATTAATAAAACCAGAGTTTGGAAGATAAAGAATGTTGGTTCAAAATTTCTCTAGAATGTGGCTTCTCTTGATCTTTGAAAATCATGGAATTTCTGCTTTAACATGTTGAAAAATTCTGCTCCCCACAACACTTACAAAAAAGATATTGAGATACACATGCGTTAAAGATTTTCAAGAAAATTCAATAAAGTAGCATGTTTGACATTAAATTCAGTAACCACAAACACCCAAAAACTGAATACCAGAGCATCAATGAAATTGGAAAGTACCCCCCCCCAACACACATTGCAACATATAATAAGAAATTAGACTCTTAAAAGTTAAGGTTAGAAGGATACAACCTGAAAGTTACTAGGTGGTAAAGAAGTTATCCAAGATAGATTGCTGTGCGGAGTGTCCTCTCGTATTATTTTCTTTACAAGGGAAACAACAAACTTTTATTAAAACCAAACAAATTAAAAAAACAAAATAAATCTTGGAATAATCCCCCAATGGGTACTGTATTTTGACTGTCCACAGTTGGACAGTCTTCGGTTCATCCCCAATCACTTGGTGGATGTGGTTTCTTCCTTAAAAACCACCATATGGACTTATTTCTAGTGTGTTTCCTCACACATTGGTTCATTGTACCAAGTGTTGCGGAAACGTCGAGAGTTGCAGCGACAAAAATAGCGAAACACAGAAGTGTAAAAAGGAAAAGAAAAGAAGAATAAGGACACAAGGATTTACGTAGTTCGGGAATAGGCCCTACATCCACGGAGAGACAGAAAATCACTATATTCAGGAGCACAATTACTGAGTGTTTCAGTAAGAAACCCTAGCCCGAAATGGGCTACAAATGGAGAAGACGATCCACTGTTCCACCAACTGCACAGGAAGTCCGCGTCGCTACAGTGAAAGGCAGCCACCCAAGTCAAAAGTGCTACAGTGCTGCCGGCTGGAAGTCCAAAAAACTACAGTAAAGTTAGACTCCAAAGTCCTCACAGCTACAACAATGTATTCTGCCTCTGTGGTGGATAAAGCCACCACCTTCTGCAATTGTGATATCCAACTTACCGCAGTCCTTCCACAGGTAAATACATATAACCTATGGTACTTCTCCTGCTGTCAGCGTCGCCTCCAAGGTCAGCATCCACCTACCCTTGTAATGAATTTCCTTCGCAAAAGCACAAAGATACCTCCTTGTTGCCTTTCAAATACCTCAGTATCCACTTCACAGCTTCCCAATGTTGCTTTTCAGGTCAGCCATATACCTGCTCACAACTCCCACTGCATGAGTGATGTTAGGTTGAGTACATACCATGACATACATCAGGCTTCCAACAGCTGATGCGTATGAAACTTTTGTCATGTACTCAACCTCTTCTGCCGTCTTCGGTGATTGCTCCTTCGATAGTTTGAAATGGCTCGCCGTGGGAATAGAGTCTGCCTTTGCTTCCAACATACTGAATCTTCTTAGAACCTTCCCAATGTAATCAGCCTGTGATAACATCAACGTTCCAGCTGTGCGGTCTCTCTTGATCTTCATCCCCAAAATCTTGCCAGCTTCTCCAAGATCTTTCATCTCAAACTCCTCAGTCAACTGCCCTTTCAGCTTATTAATCCTCTGCATACATGATCCTGCAATGAGCATGTCATCCACATACAGAAGCAATATAAAATATTCACCACCAAAGGATTTTATGTAGCAACATTGATCCATGCCACATCATTTGTATGCATTTTTAGTCATGAATGCATCAAACTTTTTGTTCCACTGCCTGGGTGCCTGCTTCAACCCATACAAGCTCTTTTAGAGTTTGCACACCAGGTCTTCCTTCCCAGATTCTACATCCCTTGGGCTGCTGCATTATATGTCCTTCAGATCTCCATGAAGGAAAACAGTCTTGACATCAAGCTGCTCAAGATGCAAGTCTTCTGATGTCACAATGCTGAGAACCACCCGGATGGTGGTAAGTTTCACTACTGGTGAGAATATTTTAGTGAAATCCACTCCATCCTTCTGTTGGAAGCCTTTCACCACCAGCCTTGCCTTGAACCTCCTCTTGCCATCATGTTCTTCCTTGACCCGGTATACCCATTTGTTCTGCAATGCTCTCTTTCCTTGTGCTAGAGGTGTCAGCTCCCAAGTGTTCTTATCATGCAATGAGGAAATCTCCTCCTTCATAGCCAGCTCTCACTTGCTCGACTCCTTCAGCTGCATTGCCTCTTCAAAACATTCTGGTTCTCCACTGTCAGTCAATAACAGATAATGCAAGGATGGTGAATACCTTTGCACAGGTCTTCTTACCCTTGTTGATCTTCTAAACTCCACTAGAGTAATAGGTTCCACCGGTTCGGATGTCTCATGCTCAGATACACCTTCAAGCTCCACTTGCTCTTTGCACTCTGATTCAATGTTCCCATTTTCATCTTCAGCTGCATGACGATCTTTGTACATGACATCTTCATTGAATATCATATTCTGGCTCCTGATGACCATCTTGTTGAGATCATCCCAAAAGCGATAACCAAACTCCTCAGCACCATAGCTAATAAAGAAACATCTTTTGGACTTCGCATCAAGCTTGTCCCTTGCAGCAGCATCAACATGTACATATGCCAAACAACAAAAGACTTGTAAATGTGAGAGTTTCACCTTCTTACCAGACCAAAGCTCCTCGGGTAGACGTTCTTCCATGGGCACAGATGGACTCCTGTTGAGATGAGATATGCTGCCATGTTCACTGCATCAGCCCATTAGGTTTTGGGCAACCCCGAGTGTAACCTCATACCCCTGACACGTTCATTCAATGTCTTATTCATCTTCTCTGCCACACCATTCTGTTGCGGTGTACCTGGAATAGTATTCTCCCACCGAATTCCATTATTAGAACAGAATTTTATGAACTCCTGACTGCCATACTTTTCACTGTTGTCAGACCCCAAACATTTCAGCTTTGATCCCGACTCATTCTCCACAATGACCTTCCACTTCTGAAACATCTTAAACACATCGGATTTCATTTTCAGAAAGTAAACCCATACCTTCCTTGTTGAGTCGTCGATGAATGTCACATAGTATTGTGACCCTCCGAGGGAGAGTACAGGTGCAGACCCCCAAACATCAGTGGGCACTAGGTCCAACTTTCCATCCTTCGATGTTCTGCCTCCTTTTGCAAATGATACCTTCTTCTGTTTTCCAAAGATCCAATCTTCACATAAGCCAACTTCCACCGACTTCAGCTCTGGTAGCAACCCTTTTGTTGCCAGCACCTTTATCCCCTTCTCACTCATGTGACCTAGCCTGTTGTGCCATAATTGTGAATCTTCTACAGCTTTGAGTGATGCAGCCATGTCTATGCAAGTTTCTGTCATGTTGTATAGGGTACCATTCTTTGCTTCCCGAGCTATTACCATGGCTTCTTTGGTGATCTTCCATGCACCACCAGTGAGCGTGGTAACCAACCCTGCATCATCAAGTTGTCTGACAGAAATAAGATTTCTTCTTATGCAAGAGATATACCTCACTTTTTTCAGAACCAACAAACTCTCATTGTTGGTCTTGATCTGTGCATCTCCTTTCCCCACAATCTGCAAGGGCTCATCATCAACAAGATGTACTTTGCCGAAATTTTCAGAAATGTAATTTTTCAGAAATCCCTTCTCCGATGTAGAATTGAAAGACGCCCCAGAGTCTAAAATCCAAGACTCCATCAGGCTATCCACGCTCAACAGCAGCACATCATCAGTTCCTTCAACCGTCGTGTTTGCTCACTGGTTTCAGGTCCCTTCCGTTTTTCTCTACTCCTTGACATGTCCTTTCTTTCCACATGTCTAGCAGGTAGGACCAGCCTCCTTTACTTTGTCTCGGTTTTTCCCTCTTGACCTTGATTGCCCTTTACGATTGTCTCGTTGTGGGTACCTTTCTTTTCCTTCAACGTTCAGAGCAGAACCAGATAATCTGCCTGATTCTCTTCTTCACTGAATTTCCAGGATTCTGCAGCCTCGGTAAGGTCAGAAGCAAAACAGTCTTCTTTTTTAGCTGCCCCACGCAAGATTGAAGCTTCACTGGTACTGGTTTGGAAAATAGCAGTAATGAGCCCACTCTTTCTCTGGTTCGTAATGGTGTCAGGAAGGACCACTGTCATATATCCAGAACTGAAAAACTGTGAGCTGTCCCTCAAATCTTGAACAATCCCCTTGCACTGCTGACTGCTGACTGTAGCCATTCGAGCAAAGATGAAAAACCAAGTAAAGACTTCCAGGTTGGCCGCTCACTTAAATGCAAATCGCAGCCAACTGTTGTAACACTGCTGCGGCCTTGTGAACCCTTGACATTACTGAAACGCCAAGCAAAGTGTAGATAAAATTTGATACGAGTCCCTTGCCACTGTAACATAGGACATGAACAAACATGGCACCCAATGATCCTTCTGATAACCCAGGAACAGATTCCAACAAAGACATCATGCCAACCTCAAAGAAACAGGACATATATGACAATGATGATAATGGTGCCCCGCGATGCATAGCTGTGCAAAATATAACTGCCTTCTGGAAAGACAGTTCTAGGAGGGAACCAGATGCAGCCAACGTGTCCTTAGAAGAGCCACGAACCAATGTAGATGCACAATTGGCATAGGCTTCCACCAAATCAGGCTCTTGGTCACAAACATAAAAAGAACTGACAACCAATACTGATGGAGCATATGTAAACTTTTCAAAAGTTCTCATAATTAGAGATCTGTACTCCTCCATATGACTAAATTCAAAAATGTCAGTAGCTGCTCTGATATAGCATTCGTAACTTTGAAAAGATAGAAAACTTGTTGACAGGCAATCCAGTACTTTGGGCAGCAATAGAACCAAGTGCTGAGCAGAAGATTGAATTGCTTGTGATAGAGCGCGGCAAGCTGCTGTTGACAAATTACCACTCTCTATGTGTGTAGAACTAAAAAGATTCTCTAGCATCGGCCAAAACACTATCAACAAAGCAAGTAGCGGGTCATCTGCAGTAGGAGCAACAGACATAATTGCTCTGGGAAGATGACTGACTACAGTCCCAATTCTGTAGAGCCCTCTTGCTGCAGATTTCACAATTTCTGCATAAATAGCTGCACTTTGTCGAGCAGATCGATCGTTATCATTATCAATATTCCGGTGTGGTGGATCGTGTTCCTCTTTGTCATCCCTTCGATCCCCAACAACAAGCTCAGTAAACTCTAGTTGTTGTGCAACACAATAAGCCTTCATTTCACCATAAATTTCAGCCAACCCTTCTACCATAACGCCCACTTCTTTAGGCTGCTTTGGATGCCCAACAGCTATAGCATTTTGCCATACACAAAATCCAGCGCCATTTGCATGCGGCTGGCAGTTTAAGACAGTCCCCACAATCTGTGTTGTGTTTGAGTTCGCCGCTTCTCCAACAAGTGGTTTCAAGTGCGGACCTGAAACAAACTGCACCTCGGAACGAGTTGAATGGGTCGCAATCTGCATCGCACCACTCCTTCCTTGGAGGGCATCCAAGACAACTGGCTATTCATAAGGTTGTAAGATCCATTCCGAATTGGTTGGGTGATCAGTGGTAAAATCTACAACAGTACTGCAAAACGTATCTATTGAATTTCCTCCACTAGCACTGAGGGAAATGCTTCCTGCTTCCTCCATGTTACATTCTCTCGGTGTACAACTCTCCTGTGCAACTGACAGAACACTCGAGCTCACTTCATCCGCGATCAGTGGTCTTGAACACATTCCTGGTACTAGCTGCTTGTCACACTATTGTCGGAAAAACCCCTCTTGCTCCTTGTCGATCCCGTACCTCTCTAACAACGCCAACTTCAGTTGCTCCCATTCTGAACTGGGATTTTTGCTCACCCAAGACAAGAACCAATATAAGGTTGTAGTCTTCATACAGATCTGTGCATAGTGAAGTTTCATGTCCTCTGCTGTCCGATTTTTCTGGAAGTAAGCTTCGCCTTTGGTGATCCAGTCAAAATGATCGTTTCTAGTAAATAAAGGCAGTTCGACTCGTTTTGCTATACTCCTCGCTCCGTCGACTGGAGCCAAGTCATTAAGCGTAGGGCTTGTTTTTTTTCCTCCTGAACTCCACGTTTTTGTCGCCGCTTCCAACAGAGCATGCTGCAGCTGACCGAGTCTGTTTTCTAGACACTAAGCATTGTTCCTCCTGGGACCGTAACCCCTTTGTCTGCTCCTCCGCTAGTTCCTCCGAACCTTGAATCCTTTGAGAAATTTTCACCACATTTGACTGCAACTGTAATTGCTCCTGCTCACTCTGCTTACGTGTAAACAATCCAGAATAAATTGGATGCCCTGCATGAACAGCGGGAACCACTTTTAGTTCCTCCAGGTCAAATTTTAGCTCATTAAACAGCTTCTCGATCTTCACTTGTCTTCTAGAAAAATCTTCGAAAAATGATGTTTGTCCCTGCATCTCGTAGATTTGTCCCTGCATCGTCCAATTTGCACACAAAAACTTTCTGCTGCAGTGAATTGGCCTGTCCGTCAACAGCGCCAACGTCGGACGCACTGCACGATCAAGACGAACTCCCTGACGTCTTAATTGGCCGATCTTCAATTCTGTCTATTCTCGGTGCACAATTGGAGTATTCAATAGCGATCTTGTTCTCCACCGTTCGCCTCTTCCGCACGTTTGTATCCCTAGTGTGCTTCCCTTGCGCTGACGTCTCTCTCCAGCAAACACGATCTTCCAGCTGCGATCGACTCACTCTGTGATCGTCACTCCCACATGCATTTCCCAGCGACGAACGTCCTGTTGTGTTCGGTTTCGCTCCAGCAGAGTATGCGGCTCCAGCAAAGAGTTCGACCAGCTCCAACGACACCTCTCCTCCAGCAAACGTGACTTCTCCAGTGGTGATCGTCCAACTGCTGCGTTCGACTCTCCTCCTGCAACGTTTCTCTCTCTTACGACATTCTTCGACGAAGTCGTCAAATTGTCATGTAAAATATTGAGATCGGAGAAATAGAGGAAACAATGTTTATTGTATTGCTAACAAGCAGAACAGAGAGAACACAGAGAGTTACAGGGAGGAGAAGAGGTAGAAGAAAAGGAAGATAGAAAATGAGGAAACCCGTGGAAGACCACTCCTCCGAGCCCCCTGCTGGACTTCCCAACTCACCAGCCCCTCACAGCAGCCTGCTGTGCAATTATCCCAAATGAATCGTGTATCCCCTTACTCAAACTGACCCCCTATATTTATAGGCCCACCCAAACAACTAACAACCCCCCTCTAACAAACTAACAACCTCTAAAAGAAAGAAAAGACATCTCTGCCCCTGGGCAGTTATACAGACAACCCTTATATTCCTAACAAAAGGTGAAACCAAACTGTACGTAAGGGTAAACAGAGTTTATATGCGCTGCGTAAGGGTACACGCAAAGCTACGTAAAGGTAAAGGACAAATTATAAATGCTATGTAAGGGTAGAAAGACAGTTATGTAAGGGTAAACTACAATTTACATACGTACGAAAGGGTAGAAGGGTAAGGAGCAGAATATAAAACTTGCGTGAGGGTAAGAAGAATGATTTAAGTGTGGCGTAAGGGCAAAAACAAATTTCTAAGACATGTGTAAGAGTAAGTAAAAAATACTTAGAAATAAAATAAAAGCTAAAGAAAACTGTTTTATACAAAATTAAATAAAGAATAGACCAGTTAAATAAAGAATAGACCAGTTAGAGCAACTAGTTGATCTTTTCTTACAAGGTAATCCTTTGATACCAAGTATTAGGTTGGAATAGTGATGACAAATGGTTTAGAGGGGGGTGAATAGACCACCTTAAATTTTTAAAGAGATGAATTAATTATCAAAGTTAATTACTAGAGTTAATTAGTAGTGGAAAAATAAAATAAAAGAATGAACACATGAAATTTTTATAGTAGTTCGGTCCAAATGGACCTACTTTACTCTTCTCTCTACTATTCGAGAGATACGTTGTGCACTAAACTGATTTTTGAAGGGGAATCATAATCTAGTGGAAGTATAACCAAAACACTTGACTTTTGTATGGGGAGTCATACCTCAATTCCAACACTGAATTTAGACTACAAGAGTCACAACCCAAACGGTCTTGACTTTAGAATCCGTGAGTCACAACCCGAAGAAAGAGAATGATTTTGTATGAAAAAACATAAATAGAAAATGAGACCACGTCTGAGAGATAAGTAGTGTTACTGATACAAGAAACCAGGACGAAATAAATAGAAGATAAACAAGAGAACAGGTACTGGTTCTTGAGTATTGGATCAACTCGTCTTCTCGAGGCAGTAGAATTCAAAGCAGTTTAGGTACAATTCTCGAGAGATCGTCCAATATTAGAGAAACTTGTTTGCACCGACATAATTGCACAACACCTCACAGTATCACACCACAACACTTTTTGCACAGTATCGCTTGAAAATATGTAAGCTCACATCAAATAAGTATTTTTTTCAGTATTATTGTATATCACCGTCTCGTTTGAAGCAATGCTCGAACTCCTTAAATAAGATAGAAACTCAACACACCCAAACCAATGCTTAGACAATTCAAATTCAAAATAATAGATACAAAATTATTGAACAGAGAGATATTATCGTTACAAAATTATCTGCCAAAATTCAAACACCAAAGAACAGTTCAAACCAATTTGAAATTCAAGTAAAATATCTTAAAAACAATTCCATAAAATTCGGTCAAAGAAAATCCCATAATAATCCAAGCATGCACATTCCATCCGAGTTCCATGCTACTCTAATACGTAATGACTCGCTAACTCTTAGCTGACTGATTTGTCTATTGCACTGTAGAGGTACACGTCCTTGTTATGATTGCCCGATTTATTCTACTTCTTACTAGGGGTTGCCAGCGGCTACCTCTCTTTTTATTGGCACCCTTGCCGAGGTTTTCATCCCATGTACTATTGTCAGGGCCAAATCTCATCCAAGGTGGTTACAAACTATACAGGCTGAATTGCTTGCTTTAGAGGCTATTCATACATGGGATCTTGTCTCCTCCTCCGATAAGCAGCTTATTGGATGTAAATGGATCTATACCGTGCATGTCAATGGCAACAACTCTCTGAATCGCCTGAAAGCTCGCTTAGTTGCAAAAGGCTATGCTCAGGCTTACGACATTGACTACTTTGACACTTTTTTGCTTGTGACTAAGATGACATTGCTGTGCCTTTTTATCTCTCTCGTTGCCACTCCCCATTGGCCTCTCCATCAACTGGATTTCAAAAATGCATTTCTTGATGACTATCTTGACGATGAAGTACATATGGAGTAACCTCTGGGGTTTGTTACTTAGGGGGAGTCCTCCTAGGTATGTTGCCTTTGCCGATCGTTGTATGATCTTAAGCAGTCACCTTGAGCTTGGTTTGGCCACTTCTGCGCAGTTGTGACCAGTTTTGGGATTTCCTCGAGCTCATTTTGTTTTCTATCATCTGTCTATTGCAGGTAGGAGTGATGATACCGGGATTACTCAAGTCCATCATTGAAAAATATTTGTTTTGTAAAAAAAAAAACGCGGCACAACCTTCACAATATTACCTTTTTATTGCTTTGGTTCTCAATACGTAACCATGAAAGCTAATACGTTGGACTAAAAACTCATTGAATTACTTTTCATCGATTCTTAAGGTTCTAAACAAATTAGAGGTTTCCAAATGTGCTCGTGGTATATTTCTTTCTCAGAGAAAATATGTCATTGATTTGCTATAGGAAGCGGACATGACATGCAGATTCTAGGGACTCAATACATGAGGCCGGGGAAAAGTCTCTTCAAACTGAAAGTGAGACTTTTTCTTCACCCGATAGGTATCCACGACTTGTTGGCAAGTTGAGCTATTTAACGATGATTCGCCTTGATGTTGCGTGTGCAGTGAGCAAGGTGAGTCAATTCATGGAATCCCTGACAAAGCTGCACTGAGAGGTTGTCTTTCACATTGTTAGATATGCGAAGAAGGAACTTGAGCTAGACTTACTATATCCTGATCAAGAGCACATGGATATTGAGGGTTTTTTGCAGTATGGGATGCCTCATCCAGGAGATCCACATCTGTATTCACTGTTTTTATTGGAGGTAATCCGATCTTCCGACGAAGCAAAAAACAGACAGTTATCTCTCGATCCGGTGCAGAGTCAGAGTATCGTGCTATGACTCACGTGTCTGTAGAAATTATTTAGGCACAACAGATGCTACAAGAGATTGGCTATCCTATAAGGAAGTCGACACACATCTGGTGTGACAATCAAGCTGTAGTTAAAATTGTTACCAATCAAACTTTTAATGAGTAGGCTAAACACATTGAAGAAAATGACCACCCTTGGTCATGTTCGCACTCCAGATTAACTTGAAGACCTCATTACAAAGGGGGTTCCTAGGTGTTCAGTTTTTATTTACCAAGCCGGGCATGTATGTCCCAACTTGTGGGGGAGTGTATTCTCGGTCATTTTGAATTTTGTATTTTGTATTTACCTCTTACCTCTTCTTCTTGTTTTCCTATAAATAAAATGGCCGGTCTCATTTGAGAGACATGGATTCTATACCTAATTTCTACAATAAGTGATAAGTGGTGTAAGCACTTTCCAAAAACTGTTGTCAAATGAAACCTGAGTGTTTGGCAACTAACGTGCATTGTACAAATATAATGAATGATATAGAAATGAAAATGTTATGATGGATGCATTGCATAAGAAAGGGATAAAATCAAAATAATAAGATTAGATGAAAAGCTTTAAGTTTTATCAACTGTGGATTAGTCGAGAAAAGAACATCTTAAATGAATAAATCACGCATTGCCTAAATAATTTCCCAATTTTTAGAGTAATTTCATTATATATATATATGTGATTAACATGATACATGTAAAGGGAAGAAGAGGCAGATCAAAATTAATGTGACATGAAGTGATTAAAAAATTCTAATTTCCTCATGTTTATGTGATTAAAAATTATTGTAATGTGAAAAATAGGTCAACCAAAAATAATGTGACATATAAGTGATCAAGCAAACGCCTAAATTTCTTCCATCTATCATTCATAGCTGCCAATGGTGGAACAAAATCTAGAAAAATTTTAACGTTTTGACTCTAATTAGTTGAGATTAAAACTTATTTGATTAAAACTTTGCAATGCCTTTTGAGTATGCCGAAAAAGCCTATCAAGAAATTTTTTGTTTGTCTACATGGAATAAAGGAAAGAAATCATATCATTGAGCCATACAAAACACACATGTTGTTATGTTGTTTGATAACTAAAAAATAACTGAATAAAAAAGTGAAATTATTTTTTATTCTTAATTTAAAACCTTAAAAAATATATCACGCATCCACAAATTCTCTATGTGAGCTGCACTTTTGCTACATCAATGTTCAGTTCTTTTGATATCTTTGCATAACACATCCCAGTTGGATTGTTGCATGGGATAATTTTGAGGGGGATTGCTATGAGGAGGAAAAAAAAAAGATTGTGGACTAGAGTTTTTAAATTACATAAA
Source organism: Viscum album (assembly GCA_963277665.1). Taxonomy (NCBI): domain Eukaryota; kingdom Viridiplantae; phylum Streptophyta; class Magnoliopsida; order Santalales; family Viscaceae; genus Viscum; species Viscum album. The sequence goes on from OY728146.1 coordinate 1,528,034,033, forward strand.
CTGGCCGAATGCAGGGTATTGTATATTTTGGCATTACTATCCAGTTATAATGGAAATGATGGTTAATTTATTTTTCTCAAATTTGTACCTTAAGAATCAACAAAAAAATGGGATTCAGTTTTTATTTACCAAGCCGGGCATGTATGTCCCAACTTGTGGGGGAGTGTATTGTCGGTTATTTTGAATTTTGAATTTTGTATTTACCGCTTATCTCCTGTTCTTGTTTTCCTATAAATAAAATGGCCGGTCTCATTTGAGAGACATGGATTCTATACCTAATTTCTACAATAAGTGATAAGTGGTGTAAGCACTTTCCAGCAACTGTTGTGAAATGAAACCTGAGTGTTTGGCAACTAACGTGCATTGTACAAATATAATGAATGATATAGAAATGAAAATGTTATGATGGATGCGTTGCATAAGAAAGGGATAAAATCAAAATAATATGATTAGATGAAAAGCTTTAAGTTTTATCAACTGTGGATTAGTCGAGAAAAGAACATCTTAAATGAATAAATCACGTATTGCCTAAATAATTTCCCAATTTTTAGAGTAATTTAATTCTATATATATATGTGATTAACATGATTCACAAGGGAAGAAGAGGCAGATCAAAATTAATGTGACATGAAGTGATTAAAAAAGTCTAATTTCCTCATGTTTATCTTTTATTTGATGTGATTAAAAATTATTGTAATGTGAAAAATAGGTCAACCAAAAATAATGTGACATGTAAGTGATTAAGAAAACGCCTAAATTTCTTATATCTATCATTCATAGCTGCCAATGGTGGAACAAAATCTAGAAAAATTTTAACGTTTTGACTCTAATTAGTTGAGATTAAAACTTATTTGATTCTTAATAAATTTTGTTTCTACCCTATCATTAACTTGAGTCCACCTCTACACTTTTTTTATAGCTTTCTGTCAAATCTTTTCTTTGCAATGCCTTTTGAGTATGCCAAAAAAGCCTATCAAGAAATTTTTTGTTTGTCTACATGGAATAAAGGAAAGAAATCATATCATTGAGCCATACAAAACGCACATGTTGTTATGTTGTTTGATAACTAAAAAATAACTGAATAAAAAAGTGATTTTTTTTATTCTTAATTAAAAACCTTAAAAAATATATCACGCATCCACAAATTCTCTATGTGAGCTGCACTTTTGCTACATCAATGTTCAGTTCTTTTGATATCTTTGCATAACACATCCCAGTTGGATTGTTGCATGGGATAATTTTGAGGGGGATTGCTATGAGGAGGAAAAAAAATAGATTGTGGACTAGAGTTTTTAAATTACATAAACTGGCCGAATGCAGGGTATTGTATATTTTGGCATTACTATCCGGTTATAATGGAAATGACGGTTAATTTATTTTTCTCAAATTTGTACCTTAAGAATCAACAAAAAATGGGATTCAGTGAGTTTTTGGTCCAACATTTAACTTTCATGGTTATGTATTGAGAACCAAAGCAAAAAAGTAATGATGTGTCGGTTTTGTCTCATTTTTTTTGCAAGTAATCACAAATATTTTTCAATGATATTTTTAGCTAAATACCACATTGCAGATGTTTGTCTGTGTCTGCATTAGCCTCTTTTCCATTTATCTGAACTTAGAGATTTATGCCAACTCTCCCTTGCGTGTTTTTAACATCGAATTCTGATTAAGTTACTGTTTTCATTGCAGCCGAAAGAATTGACGGGTTTTCTCATATTAGCAAATCAGCTTATTGGAAAATTTGGTACCGTGTTCCATGACAATTTGGATGAAATATTTCCTGATGTTGCTAATAGGGTACTTAAGATTCTCCCAAGGGATGTCATTCCTTCAGGACCTGGGAGCAATACTGAGGTATGGAGATTTGTTAATTTTGTGTCCAGAAATTTTATATGTAGTTCATGCTTTTGAATTAAATTTCTTTATAGATCAACTTTGAGACACAATTGGGCCTTGCTTGTTGAATTCTAAAATTTTCATGAAAAGGCACATTTTCCACATGGCGGATTAATGTAGGCATGTAATTTTTTTGTGTTGAAACCCATTGTTAATGGAAGAAAATGTAATTTAACATGGCTGTAGACTGAATAAAACCTGAAACCTTGCCTCTCAAATAGAGTGAATCTGGACATATACAAGGTGAGATTTTCCTCATGGTTCTCCATAACAAAATGACAGTCTATCTCAATGAGTTTCATTCGCTCATGAAAAACCGAGTTATTGTAATTTTGATAGTGCTGTTGATTATCACACCAAATGCGTGCGGGCTTCCCAACTTGGTCTATTTCCCGCAAAAGCTCTTGTGCTCATAAAATCTTTGCATTCACATGAGTCATGACTCAATACTCTGACTCTACACTTGAAAACCAGATACCATAATTTGCTTCTTGCTTTGCCAGGACATCATACCCGGATATGGATTTTTTGGAGGGTAAACATCCTGCATAGTCATCACAAAATGTCTCGATATCGGTGTGTCAATGGTCAAAATATAGCAAAACCGAGGTTTTTTATTTAATTGACTTCATACCTATACTTTTATTTAAATTGCAAATCTATATCAACTATAGAATACACTCAATTTTTTTATAAATAAAAGAAACTCAATAAGGAGGGCTGCCCAAAAGCGATATAAAAAGCATACAGGAAAACTGACAAGTAAACTAGATATAGAGATGACAATAAGTAAACTAGATATAGAGATGACAACTAGGATTTCTGTTTGCGTTGTATAATTGAATCCTGGTTCCTTCGAGAAGTATGTTACAATGCAAAGTTCTGCATCCAAGTGGATTCTCATTATATGTTCTATGAATTGTCTCAGTTATCTCAATGCACACACAATATTGGGTTGGAATACAGTCGAATAATTCAGCTTCTTGACCAGTCTGCGATATATGTTTAGCGAGGGAAAAATCTCACTTAGCATGAAGAGATCTCTTGCCCGTCTTGGAAGTGGTATTACTAGTGTATGCATGAGACATTCTTGTTTCCTGTTGCAAATCTAAGACACGATTCATTTTAAGATAAGAAGATACCCCTCACGTATCGAGAGAACTCAATGCCCTTGTATGGAAGTCTTGATGGAGAAATGAATGAGCCCATATAAGTTGTCACCACAATATACAACCAACCCAACTAGGCATTTGAAGATTGCTTGAGCCCATATAAGGATCGCCAAAGGCGTCAAATTCTTGGATTGCTTCCTTTGAACAATGAATCCAGGAAGTTGCTCCATGTAATCTGATAGAACCTGAGGATCTACTACTTGTATATTGCAGAGGAATTAGGGATTATAGAGGATAAGAGTAGGAGATGAAAGAAGAAGGAAGAAATCGAGAGTCGTTGCCGCACTCCCGCCCAAGCCAACAATGGCCGACGCCCCAAGCCCAAGGCCGAACATCTAACCGAATAATTCCCCCCGTGCCCCCTTCTCTCCAGCCCCTTTTGATTATGTATAACCACTGTCTTACTACCTACGCGCCAGCTGTACATCCCCCTTCTGGAGTATTCCGCCAGCTGTGCATTCCCCTTTTAGAGTACTCACCACATTCCCTTTATACCTCTATGCTCGGTCTCTATCACTCCCACCGTCTTGAAAATCAGTCTTGTCCTCAAGACTGAGGAAAAGAAACTAAATGTGGTGTTCCTGGTCTTCATAGATTCGCCATGTGATATGCCAAATGGTCCTCCCTACTCCATGGGCCGGTGGCTCCTGTTGGCGATGCACCCCGTCTCCACCCACTCTCTAGGCAATCTCCCCCAGATGGCCCTTCTCGCACTGTGGACCGACCGAGTGTGTTGGTGCCTATTATGCTGCGAGGTCGGCCTCCGAGTGCTCGCATCTCGCATGAATTAGTTGTATGCGCTTCCTCCGTGACCCTCGCTGCAAACCACTATGCAGGATTCATTATGTTGCTCTTGCCAAAACCATCTTGCATCTCTTTCTTCAAATCCAGATGACTGCTTGCCCTGCACAATAACAATGAAATCCACCAACGCTCCTGTATGCAAATTCGGCTCCTTCAATTCCCCACCCGCCTCTAAACGCGTTGAAGTGTGTCGATGCGTTGTCGACAAAGCCATTTTGTCAGGAGTCATCTTCTGCAATAACTGAATGACCGTGCTTCCTTTGCCTTCACATGACTGTGGCGAATCTCCTTCCAGGAAGGTGGCAATGTATTTAGTAGTAGTTGTGTACTCCATGTGTGGCCCCGTGGTGCCGTCATTGTCCCCAAGCATATCACCAGTGTTTTGTTGTGCCATCAAATCCACAGGTTGTCCAAGCGTCGGCCCAAGCACGACAGTGTTAGCACGGCCTGGCGACCTTGTTTCATCCTCAGTGTCGCCAACTTCAGAAGCAACGGAGTCTGCCTCTGATTCCTCCATGAGCAAAGATGGCTGGTCATCGTTCGGGTGCAACTGTGTTTTAGGTCGTAGCATAGCACCAGTTAAGAACTTACAAAATTCCTTATGCTCCTGCGCATGTTGTTCCCAGTATTGTTGGCGCTCCTTGAGGACCTCCATCGTCGAGGCAATTTTATCTACAGAAGCTTTCAATTTTGCCATCGTCGTGTCGATGCGGTCCAAACGCTGCTTCGTTCTATCGAGATGAGTGTCAACGCTCGTGTCCGTTATATCTTTGTGATCTCTTCCTGGCGAAATCAATTGGGCAATGTGTAGGAGTGGGTGACAGACACGAGCAACCTCGGGTGTGGTCGCGTCCAGTGGTGCGCCTCAGCTCGTTCCAAAACAGGGGGAACAACTCGCCTCCATCCGTTTTCTTTTTAATGTTTTTGCGTCTTTTTTTTGGATATCGCGACTTTACTTGTGCCGACTCCTGGGCGAGTGAACGGTTCGGGTGCAGAGAAACAGAGAGGGCGCTTTCGGAAAGCCTCGCATACATCGTCCGCTGTAGACAAGGAAACGCGCGGCGTTTGTTCGACTGGTAGCGGCGAGGTCGACAGTCGCAGAAAGAAAAATGCCGAGACCTCGCGTTTGAGTTTGTGGAGAACGGTGGTGTTTGTCGAAGATGGCACGCGGCTCCGTCTCTTGTGCAACGAGCGATTTCCCGCAAGCTGGATGCGGTCGGTGCACGCAAGGCTTCAAAGTGGCGCGTTACCTCGTTCCAGTACGACTCGTGCGTCAGGGTCGTGCTAAGTCCCTACTGCTTCGTCCCCTGGTTCAGTCGGTGGTGGAAGATGAGCTGTAGCAGGTCTTGCTGCCGAGAGAGTGGATACGCGCGCCTCCGTCGATCAAAATCGGGCAATCGCACCACGGCAGGTCAGACCAAATGATAGAACCTAAGGATCGACTGCTTGTATATTGCAGAGATGATAAAAGTTCCTTATCAGTCAGCAGTTGACAGTCTTATGTATGTCGTGGTGAGCAGATTCTTATCAAATCCAGAAAAGAGGCACTGGATAGCTGTCAAATGGATATGAAGGTATCTCCGAGATAATCTAGTCATTGTTAATGTTTTGGAAATGGTATACCTGTTTTGGAAGGATACACAGATGCTGATATGGCTGGAGATGTTGAAACAAAGAAATCTATATCCAGGTACCTGATATCATTTGCAGGGGGAGCAGTCACATGGCAATCACGACTGCAGAAGTGTGTTGTCTTGTCTACCACTGAATCAGAATATCTCACGGTCATTGAAGGCTGCAAGGAGATGCTATGGATGAAGAAGTTTTTACAGGAGTTGGGACAGAGACAGGAGAATTACATTTTCTATTGCAATAGTCAAACTGATATTCATCTCAACAAGGACCTGGCATTTCATTTCAAGTCTAAACACATCGACTTGTGATATCACTGGATCCGTAATGTGTTGGAAGAAAAATTATTGAAAGTTGATAAAATTCACACCAATGATAATGAGGCAGACATGATGACGAATGTTCTACCGAAGGAGAAGCTCGAAACCTGCAAGGAGACTACATGTCTAGCTTTTACCCCAAATTGGTCGCGAAAGGGAGATTTATGGGGGTCACTCCCATTTTGGGAGTCAATCATGGAGCCTTTGTGGGAGTCCTTTTTTGAAGTTTTCCTTTGTCGGCAACAGCCTGAAGGAAGACCTCTACCAGCAGCTTTTTCCATGGTCGACAACCAAACCAGTCCGCCATTGAATGTTGAACGCAGCCGGCGGCGGGATGATCTTCTTCGGGTAGATGAAAACCGAAAGAAAGGAGCTAAGCTTTTCTTTAAAAAAAGGATGGAATCCCATGATTTTGTAACTACTATAATTGTGATCCTAGGAAGCTTCATCCGGAGAGGAATAATAGAACCGGCTTCATTTCTCTGGTGGATGCAGTCACACTGCTGTGTTCTTCCATTTTTCTCTTATGTTTTGTGTGTGTTTCGTCGCCTGGAAATTCAGCTGCCCCAACACCACTCACCCAGGGTCCCTCACCCAGGCCTCCTCAAGCCTCCTGCCACACCAGGGCTCCTTTGATCTCACTGGCCTTCTCAACCGAGGAAGGTATGCCCTTCATAAAACTTTCTCTTTCCCAGTTACGATCTTTTGTTGAACTTGCAGACCCCGACTTTTCTACAGTTTTCCTCACCACCTCACAAATACCCTCCCTCAAAAATTCTAAATCTCTAACCAAGCAGAAACACATGCCCTTTTAGCAATTTTGTCCAACCCAATCTGTCCGCTAGCCCAGGAGGGCTCCTCAACCACTTGTTCAGGTCGCACACCACTGCCCAGGTCAGTGCTATTCTGCTGCTGCCCTGCTGCCCTGCTGCTCATGCCCAGGCCAGTTCTAGCTTGATTAAGTGTTATCTATCTTGGATATGGGTGTGTCTAGATTCATTCTACTTAACTAGGTCTATCATATCATCTTATCCCTTTAGTTTGAATTTTTTATCTCTTGTTTATTTTAAGTGTTGTATCTCTGTATCTTTCTCTATAAATAATGAGTTTTGTTGGACCCCATTTAAGTATAATGGGTATTTCTGAGTCCCACATCGGTCTTTCCCTCGTAATTATTTTTATTCATCTATAAAAGAATGTCTCCACCTCACATTGAGGTAAGGGGAATTCGCCACCAACATGGTATCAAAGGGAAAATCCCATTAATATTTTTTTTTCTTTCCCCTTTTGGGTTTGCCCCACGTGGCCGCCCCCTTCCTACAGGTCTTCCCTACACGGCCACCCCCCCCGCGGGTCTGCCCTGTGCGGCCACCTCGGCTCTGCCCTAAGCCTCGCCTCCTTTGCTGCGCCGTCCTTCCGGCGTCCCGATCCCGGTATCCTCCCAGCGCGACGACCCTCCCTCTCCAGGTGGCCCTCCCTCCCGTGGCGTTCCTCCGCTCCTGACCCATGCGCGACCCTCCCTGGCGACTTCGCCCGACGGCCCTCCACGCCGGCTCCCTTCCCGGTGGATCCCTCCCGGTGCCCTCCCACGATCCCGACGTCCAACGGCGGATCTGCCTCCCCTCCCGACGACTCCCCACCCGTTGCCCTCCTGGCTCCCAGCCCTGTCGTACCTCCCTGGCTCTAGTTCCCGACGACCCTCCCGTTCCGTCGCCATCTGTCCCTGTGCGACGGCTCCTGCAGCACCATCGCCAGAGCCCGCGTCGTCCCCTGGCGGCCCCTCGTCCAGGCGCGATCTGCCTGACGGCCCGCCTCTTCGTGGTGCTCCCTGACGGCCTTGTCCAGGCGCTGCCCGACACTTGCCCTTCCGGTTCAGTCCAGGCAGACCATCCCCCACTAGCCAAACGCCCTTCCAGCGGTCTCCCGGCCTCTCACGACATCTCCCATTCTGCCGGCACCCGCTCACAGGGCGTCCTTCCAGCGCTGAATGCCGAGTTCGTCCGCAACTTCCGAAGACTCACTGCTACTTACCTCCTCAATCGCCTTCCTTCTTTCATCCTTCAGGGGGAGACTCCTTTTCATACTCTGTTCCTCTTTCTTCCTCCTCACTCACTTCCACTCTGAGTCTTCGGATGTCTCTGCTATGTCTGGGACACTCGCCCCAATCTCTCTAAACTTTCTCCCAAATCCGTTTGGTGTCTTTTTCTCGGATATTCCCACACTCAGCGTGGATACCGGTGCTTCTCTCCAGACTTACGGCGCTATATCATCTCTGCCGATGTGTCGTTTGTTGAGAGCTCTCCTTTCACTTCGCCCTCTCCTCATCCAGACACCACCATCGATGAGTGCCTTCCTCTTATTATTCACCCTCCTCTGGTGTCTCCCCCTACTGGTCATCGCTTTGGGACAGTCTACTCTCGTCGCCCATCGACTGTACCCCCCGTCCAGGCCGAGGACAACATCGTTCCCACTTCGTCCGATGCTTCTGTCACAACACTCGAGGACTTGCAGATTGCACTCCGGAAAGGTACTCGCTCTTGTCAGACTACTCCTCTCTTTACATCTTCATACAAAGGTTTGTCAGCATTGGAGGCGATATCTATTCCCCGCACGGTTGACGACGCCAAATCACACCCGGGGTGGCTACAGGCTATGCGGGACGAAATGCAGGCTCTGGATGACAACCATACATGGGATCTGGTCCCCCTCCCTGCAAGCAAACAGGTGGTCGACTGCAAATGGATTTATACGATCCGTCTCAATGCCGATGACACTCTTCATCGCCTCAAAGCCCGACTTGTGGCGAAGGGATTTGCTCAGACATATGACATCGACTACTTTGAGACCTTCTCTCCGGTAGCCAAGATAGCCTCTGTCCGCCTATCCATATCTCTAGCTGCTCATTATCACTGGCCACTTCATCAACTGGATGTTAAGAATGCATTTCTCCATGGCTTTTTTGACGAAGAAGTCTACCTGCAGCAGCCCCCTTGTTTTCGTGCCTCCGGCGCCGACTCCCATGTTTGCCGCCTCTGTCGATCCCTCTATGGCCTCTAGCAGTCTCCTTGTGCTTGGTTTGACCGCTTTAACACTGTCGTCACGGCCTTTGGCCTCTCTCTTAGTATGAAGGATCACACTATCTTCTTCCGTACGACGTCAAACATATGTATTTTGCTGGTAGTATATGTTGATGATATCATCATCACAGGGAACGACTCCACTAGAATCGCCCAACTCAAGGCGCACCTTCACCACCACTTCCACACCAAATATCTTGGTCCTCTCACCTACTTCCTTGGCATTGAGGTCTTTCGTTCTGAGGACACTATTTCTCTCTACCAACAGAAATATGCCCTTGATATCTTACAAGATGCAAGGTTGAGTCAGGCGACTGCAGTGGACACTCCTCTTGAGCCAGGGGAACGCTCTCTCTATACCGACTCGACACCATTTCCTCATCCAGAGAGCTATCGACGTCTGATAGGTAAACTCAACTACTTCACCATGACACGACCAGACATTGTCTGCGCTGTTGGCAAAATGAGCCAGTTTATGGAGAAGCCAACCAGATCTCAGTGAGATGCTGCCCTCCGCATTGCCAAATACATAAAGACCCTGCACGTGGCCTTCGATACTCCCATCATACTCATTCAGATGTTGAGGCTTTCTGTGATGCGGACTATGCAGGTTGCCTTGCTACCCAAAAGTCTACTTCTGGATTTGTCGTGTTCTTGGCCGACAACCTCATCTCATGGCGCAACAAGAAGCAGACTGTCGTCTCCAGATCTAGTGTAGAGGCAGAATACTGCGCCATGGCCACGGTCACCACTGGGATCATCTGGCTTCGTTATCTCCTCCATGAGCTTGGCTTTCCGGCGCAGACCTCTGCTCAGATCTGATGTGACAATCAGGCAGCCACGAAGATTGCTTCGAATCCCGTCTTTCATGAACGGAAGAAGCATATAGAGGTGGACTGCCACTTTTTTCGCCTCTATAGCCCAGCGTGAGGGGGAGTATGAGATGGTCTTGTTCGATGTCGTCTTTTTTTTTTTGTGGGACTCTCGGTCCAAGCTGGGCATGTCCAACTTGAGGGGGAGTGTTGGACCCCATTTAAGTATAATGGGTATTTCCGAGTCCCACATCGGTCTTTCCCTCGTAATTATTTTTACTCATCTATAAAAGAATGTCTTCACCTCACATTGAGGTAAGGGGAATTCGCCACTAACAAGTTTCATTCAAGAGACTCGACTTTCTGGTATCTTGATTTTAACAAAGGGAATGAGTCGCTATGATCATCTTGTTCGTCCTCCTTCAGATCCAAAGGTTCCCTTATATGGTTCTTGGGAACTTGAGGACAACAAAATCTATGCCCACCTCAATTCGATGGACAAGTTGACCAAGCATGTGACCAAAAATGTGAATATGCTCAAGGAACTGAGGAACTCGTTAATTCTTATGCACTCTAAGACTACCAATTTGTCGGTGTCTAATCTTTTTCAACAGTTATTTGACCTTTGTCAAAAACTCCACCGAACTCCTGTCTATTACTCCAACTAAAAGATGATCGTGGACATGATCATCGAATTTTGCGGCCCGTTACTCAAACTCCAGAAGAAATGTGCAATCAATGAGAACAATTGTTGCTTTTTTCTCTTCATCGGGGCTTGAACCAGAAGTTCAACACTATGGTGATAGAGATGTTTGTCAACCCTACCATTCTACATTTGTCACTAATCTAATATTACCTCATCAAGGTCAATTGTCCATCCACCGCTATATTGATCTTCTCGGCACACAACTCTCACCTCTTGTGGTCGAAAGTCATGGAAGCAAGCACTCCGAGGGTGGCAATCTTGGTCGCCTACAATGTCACTATTGTTGACGGAAAAATCATACCATTGACACCTATTGGCGGCTTCATGAATGCCCAGAGAGTCCTCCACTTAATAGTCATGTCTGTCTTGTTTAAGTCATCCTTGATTCCTCCACCATTGCTCATGTTACACGGCACATGATCGAGCTATTCAAGGGATTTTGACATGTGCAATCTCGGCTAACAGAGCTTGTCTCCTCCCGCGCCAATGTTGTTGCGGAAAATGTCGGGAGCAACGAAGCGAAAAACAGATCATAGAAGAGTAAAAGGGAAAAATAGAAGAACGAGAACACAGAGATTTACGTGGTTCCAGAATAATCCCTACATCCACGGAGAGACAAAATTTTACTAGTTTCAGGAGCACAATTTACAGGGAGTATCTCAAGTTTCTCACACAGAAACTTTAGCATGAAATGGGCTATAAAAGGAGAAAGACAATCCAATGTTCCACCAACCGCACAGGAAGTCCGCATCGCTACAGTGAAAGGTGGTCACCCAAGTCAAAAGTGTTACAGTGGCCGATGCTGGAAGTTCAAGGAGCTACAGTACTGTTGACTCCAAAGTCCGACCTGCTACAGTGCCCTGTTGGTGTCGGTTGGTCACCTCTGCTATAGTGGTCAGAGATGCTACGGTCTCCAAAATTTGGGTCGATGACCTTCAGCCCCCGGACCCTCGGGGTAGGGGCGCGTTGCCCCTTGCAACCCCCAATGAGCTCACCGCGGAGCTTGACCCGCGGAAGTTGTGGCTTGGTGCGCAGTACAGGCCGCCACCATTCAGCCCAAACATTATCCAAACTGGATTGGGGTACACAAATCCAACAAATGTCTCTCAATCATACACACACGTTGTCTAGTTATCTCAGTGTCAAAACACTTCGTTGATTAACTTTAGTGCCTCAGATTGCATCACCGACACTAAAAAAATTCTTCATTCTTATCATCTGAACTCAAATGGTCATGTAATTACTGTAGCAGATGGATCCTCTATATCCATTATTGGGTTTGGTACTTGTTTTATTACTCCCGCGATTACATTATCTTCAATGGCCTTTGTTCCATACAGCTTGTTCAATTTGTTATCCATCAATAAGCTTACACATGATTTATGACATGTTATTTTCTCACCAACAAATGGTGAATATAAGGAGCTCGTGACGAATCATGTGCTTTGTAGAGACAAGCACCGCAAAGGCATCAACGTGTTGGAATCTCCCCTACCTTGGCTTGCAAGTCTCTTCTTGATCATGTTCTAGATCTACACTGCCACTGTCGTCGCCCACATGTGTCAGTTCTTCAACAACATCTTTATCTCGATTTAGGATCTTCCTCATTTGTTGACTGCGAGTCAGTCACTTCGCCAAACATCATCAAGACACCTATTTTCTCCGGTCATTAAAGGGTATGACTAGTCCTTTCACCTTAATTCATTATGATGCATGGGACCCCAGCTCAATCCCTAACAAATTCAACTGCTATTACTGTTTTTTATTGATGAATTCTCTTGCCTGTCCTAGTTCTATCTTTCAACGAATCAGTTTGAGTTTTTTCATGTATTTTGTTCCTTCTATAATGAAATCAAGACTTAGTTTTTTGTTTCCCTAAAATGTTTGTCTACTGATTCACCTCCTTTCGCACATTTTTTATGCACATGGTATTCTCTAGCATACATTTTCCCCCGACACAAAATGGTGTTGGTGAGCACATGAATCTGACATTTTTTTTGAAGTTTGTGTTTTATTTTACATAATGGTACCCACACTTTTCTGGAGTGACGTTATCGTCAAGAACAGTTACCTAATTAATAGATTTCACTCATCCACTTTGTAGGGGGGAATGTTGTATTATATCTTTGATCCTCCGCCCCCACCTCGCTTCCACTTCATGCCTTCGTATGTTTGTGTTGCATCCATGACACTTGTTCATCTCGTTCCAAGCTTGATACATGTCCCCTTAAGTGTTTCATTCTTAGTTACCTTCGCACACAAAGGAGCTATTGATGCGACTCCGCAAATCTCAAGGGCTATGTAATGTCCGTCAATGTGTCCTTTGTCAAGGTCTCACAATTCAAGTCCCCCCTTGTTCTATATAGGATTTTGCCATCACTGATCTCCATGTTTGTCTTTTTTTTCCCGTAACTCATACTTCCTTCACCACCTCAACTTGAGACTGTTGGGTCTCGTTTTGGTCATATTTATACTCGCCACGCGCATGACCCCCCTCCTGCAGTGCCTATTGATGCCACCGCCATTGATTCGTTGAGTGCTTCATTGCCCACCACAATCAATCTCTCTATTTCATTATGGAAAGAAACATGCACTTGCCGGCATACTTCGATATTTTCTCGGCTTTATCTGGGTCTTTGTATGCACTATTACTTTTTTTGATATCTTAGGTGTCACTTCATTCCCTATATCCTCGCTGATGTCAAAGATCACCCTAGTTGGCTACATGGAATGTGTAGCCCACCACAAACAATCTCTCTATTTCATTATGGAAAGAAACATGCACTTGTCGGCATACTTCGATATTTTCTCGGCTTTATCTGGGTCTTTGTATGCACTATTACTTTTTTTGATATCTTAGGTGTCACTTCATTCCCTATATCCTCGGTGATGTCAAAGATCACCCTAGTTGGCTACAGGGAATGTGTGCTAAGTTACAGCTCTAGAGGATAACCATACCTTGGATCTCATCTCTCTTTCTCCAAGAAAAAAGTCGATTACAAGTGGATATATATCATTAATGTCAATGTCAATGGTTCTCTCAATTGGCTGAAAGTTCGTCTTGTTTCTTAAGGGTATGCCCAAACATATAATTGATTATTTTGAAAAATTCTCTTTGATTGCCAAATGGCATCAGTACACTATCTCCCTGGCTACCTATAATCAGTAGCCTTTTACACCAATTAGATGTTGAAATTGCTTGTCTACATGGCTATCTGGAAAGATTATGATAGAGACCGAGCATAAAGGTATAAAGGGAATATGGAGACTACTCTAAAAGGGGAATACACAGCTGGCAGAATACTCTAGAAGGGGGATGTACAGCTGGCATGTAGGGAGTAAGACAAAGAGGTTATAAATAATCGGGAGGGGCTGGAGTGAAGGGGGCACAGGGGGATTATTTTGTTAGATGTTCGGCCTTGGGCTTGGGACGCCGGCCATTGTTAGTTAGGGCGGGAGCGCGACAACGACTCTCGATTTTTTCCTTCTTCTTTCTTCTTCTTCTACTCTTATCCTCTGTAATTCCTTATTTCTTCGCAATATACAAGTGAGTATCTACGACTTGGTTGTCGTTCTTTGGTGTATCTCCTCAATTGCGCTTCAGGAGGAATTTGTTCTAGAATATCATATGATGAATACATATCAGCAAATGGAGACTTACCTAGTAGTGATGTATCATCG